>PNEQ01030495.1:0-48379 GCA_003012365.1 Medauroidea extradentata | reverse complement strand
AGTAAAAAATATATATTACAGAAATTAAATTGGGTGAATGTTTAAATACTCAGATGCTTGAGGGTTACTTTACGATTGATTAAAGAAAAGTTATGGTATTTTTAAATAATTTTTTATTTTGACAGTGAAAAGAAATAACTAAATTGGTCTTTGGATAGTTTAAAAGGTATCCTGAAGTGCTTTTTACTTTTAGAGTAAATTGTTTAATTTCCTTGACTATATTATTTTACTGTTTGTACGGCCAGAAAAACGTTAAAATTGTAATTTTTATATGTCCTCACACTTTTAATTTGACTTTTTTTTTGCGGGAATCGACATATAAAAACAAATGTCTCAATGTTAAGAAGTTCCTAGTGTGAATGAAAAATTATGAATTTTTACCATCCCACACCCATAATACTCGGTTCCAGTCACCATATTAGATTATTTTATTTAACGCTAAAGTCTGAGAAGAAAATGTGAAATTTGCGATTATAGAGCAAATTCTATTTACCTTGCGCTAGGCTGCAAAAAGATTTGTACTTTTACAAAGAAAGTCTTTGGAAATCCAGTTACCAAATAATATTCCTTGTAAAACTACAGGGGTTGTCCTTGTAATAAAGTACAACGTATATATTTGTAAAATTACAGGGAATAGCCTTGTAGTACTTTCAATATTGAAACAAAAATTAAATGCTGATTTTAATTCATAAATAACACTGAACTTATTTATCAAATAACTTTTGAATAAAGGACGTTAACATGTACTGTATTAATTAGAGTTTATTTATTTGAATACATTCAATGTACTGTTCAGTAATAATTATCTATTTCAAAGTATGCAATTTATATAAACATTCACTTTTTATTCCAGAAAATGCTTTCCAGTGGTTGTGATCTTTGCATTAGTAAATTCCGGTGAACCTGTGATTTTGTTAGACTACACATTTTTTCTACGTTTTTTTTTTTGCAAACAAAATCCTTATAAGATTATAAACTATTAATTTTACAACGAAAATGTTTCAACGTTTACAAAAGTTTGAACAATTACATTGTCATATTATACAAAAAAATTACAATGCAGGAACTGTCGGTATATAGGTACAAAGAATTCCTCTGTATTATTACAAAGTTCACCTTTTTAGTTTTATAAACTACTGAATTCACAAAGAAAATCTTTGTAAATTTTTAAATTTTTTTACAGTGTACAGTACGAGTATACGAGATGAATTTTTAACATATATTCAGACCACATTCACATAGGCGTGTGCAAGGCACGTGTCGCAGGTGTCTTGGTACCATGATTAGAATATTATAGTTGGCATGATTTCGTTTGTTTCACCAGCTTAAAAATTACGTAAACGTTATGTGCATAGTACTGCATTTCCAAAAAGAAGGCAAATTAATTGAGAATCTTAAGTTAATCACATTTCCCTAAGGTTTTTAAATTGTCTTATTCTGGAATCGTAAACTTGTTCGTAAATATACTTTTTTTAAACAATAATGTATGAAAAAATATACAAAAAATTTTAATCTATTTCATTATTTGAAATATACTGATCTTTTAGGCTTACTGGATTGTAATATGCTGAAGAAATATTTTTGTTATTCCTACTGTGAAGCTACATTGTCGTGATGTTAATAATGATATTTTCTACTCTTTTATTCGTGTATATTCTATAGGACCTGGCGGCGGATGTAATCTGACACCGCCACTAAGCATCCAAGTTCTGCGAACGCCTACGCACAATCAGTCACACATTTTTGTTGTATTCTTAATGTGTATGATTTATTGTGGCACACATACTGGTTAAAAAACTGCCATGCTTGTTCCATAACGCAAGGTAAAAATAATGAGTATAATCACAAGCTCTCCACTTCTCTTCTCAGAATTTCATAAAAATGAAAAATGAAATAATCGACTGTGAAGACTGAAACCGAACGTTAAAGGAGTGTGTTAGATAATTTTCTTGTATTTTTGTTTCCAGCCATAAAATTTATTCAAGTTGTTGTACCAAAATTTTCTCATTGACAAGACGTAGGATATGTTATTGATAAATTGCTTGACATAAATAATAACGGAAATTTTCATTCATTTGTCACGCAGAAGCATTGCAAGGGAGGATTACTATCAAGAATGATTACAAGTTCAATATGAGATGAACACGTAACATTATAATGATCTCCAAAATTGTGCCACAAATGTCTTCTGTGCCTCAACATTGCCACATATACCAAAAATATTATAAAACAGACTGTGCAGAAAATCGATAAATAAAATTAATAATCTAGATTATCCCCTTTAACGTTAAGTTAACGTCAACACCATCACCTAATATCTTCTGCCCAGTGTAGTTAGGGACCTCTGATTTTCGCGAAAATAATTTTGTACCAACTTGTGTCAGTGCGTATGTGCACACCTGCAGCTCTGCTTCAAGGTTATTGGCAGCGTGTTGTTGTGCAGAGACGTCTTTGATTTGGCAGCACTGATCAGAACAAGGTTATTGGGACACCACACGTCTGTGATTTGCCGGTAGAACCCTACGACATGTGAGAGTTAAAACATCCAGTCACTAACCTGCAGCAGAGATACAGTTGTGTACGCGTAAGACTGAAACAAGTTGTTGCAAAATTCTTTCCGCGAAAATCAGGGGTCCCTAAACGTTATCCGTCGCTAAATAATAACACGAAGTTTACATGCTTCTAGAGACGAGTGGTGAGGGCAAGGTTGGTTGGGTAAGGGGATGGTTTATCGGCGAGCTGCAGAAGGGGTACGGAGGATGACGTGAGTAGAATCGAAGCGAGGGTCACACGGTGTTCGTGAAGGGATGGGCAAGTGTGTGGGGGAGGAGGCGGGCGTGGGTTGGGGTTACCACCTAATGGAAGACGGATGTCAGCCAGGTCAGCTGCTCGGGTCAGGTTGCTGGCGACACCCGCTGCTCTAATGGCCGATCTGCCAGAGTTCTCGCGGCGCGCGGCTGATCCCGTGTCGCGGCGCTATGCGATTATCCCCCCCCCCCCTCCTCCCGCAAAACCCCGCAGAACACCCTGCACCCACCAACCTCCTTCCTGCGCCAGTGACCGGTGCAGTAATAGCGATTGCAAGGCGCGGGCATAGAACAAATAAGTAGTAACAGACGCGATACGGTACGTTTTTTCGTCGCTGTTATCCAACCAGCTCTCGGGGCGTAAAAACATAAAAACAGCACCGCGTGAATTGGAGTCATTGGTTTACAAAACCACTTATGGCACTTGAGACATTGTAATTAGCTTGTATGTTAATAAAATATTTAAAAATTGTAAACAAAACTATTTGTGACTCACCATCATATTGTAACTAACTCTCTATGAAGCAACGAAAGGAAGCTTTTTAACCGTTTGTACCAACTCTCGGAGCGCGCAGGAAAGTAAATGAAGTTTAATGGAATTTGAGACAATGATTTAAATATCCGCATATATTTAAATAAATTTTTTTGTGTTATATGTAAATGTGACGTAACTATCTAACGTGTAAGTTCCCTCACAGATTATAAAATCACCTTGTAAACTGTAGTGTATCCCAGTGATTAGAGAAACATGCAGATATAGGACGAAGGGTATGAAACCTTGGGACTGAAGGGGGAAGGAGCCCATCCGCCATATTGGTAATTGTAATGTTTTGGCTGTAGTAAGGTTAATTATACTACAGGTTAGAAATAAAATACGTTTATTTATAGTAGAGCTTGGCACAGGGAAAATTTCTGCCCCTAGTTTCGCTTCAATCGCTAATGTACCAGATAGATACGAAACAGTATGAAAATGCAGTTTAAATGAACTTGGATATAATAGAAGTAATTTAATTTTAATGTGAAAAGAAGCCGATTTCGCGTTTAAAATTATCAACTTAATATAACTTAAAATTCATGAAAGCTCTGTGACTGGTCAGTTTGGTGCACTACTGATACCAGCGCTAAAGCGGCATAAATTTTCCCCGTGACAACCTTTTATATTGATTTAATTTTGCTACCCTATGGTTGAATTAACCTTAGCTGTGGATAGACCAACCATAACCTGTTTTCTCAATACTTCTACATGAACAGCTGACTGCATTCCGTCATATAGCTACTTGAATCAACGAAGTCAACTTGGCCTTAGTTTAAGCTGCTAATGCTCCAGCTGTACTTGTCTATCAACTCTGGTGTAACCAAACAGCTACAAACTGCGACACCATGACGATACAAAAAGAAAACGAATCCAATAAAAACAACGTTCTGTCGCTTCTGTTACTACTCATTTATCCTGTGGCGCGAGTTTAACAAACTGTGACGCAGCCGTACGCTTTCCCAAATAAATATTAGTTATTTCGTATATATTATTTTGCCACCCACCTGCGACTTTGACAGCCGACAAAAACTAATCAAAATGCCTGTAGGATACCTTCCCATCGTGGAGTGGTAACGATTGAGTAATAGCCAGTCAAGCCATCTGCTATTATTTTATTTATATATATTTTTAATTCGTGAAACGCAATGAAATTGGTGTATGTATTCAGCACTACAGAACACCTGCGACTGTCCATTCTGGACGCGTCCAGGAAGCAATAGATTCGTGGGAAACATGCTTTTGTTTATGGTTTCCATTCTCTGGTTACATGGAGCATCATGTTCAGCCTTAGTACATTGATGCTAATAAAAATATCATCTTCAAAGTTATAGAACGCGTGTTACCTTAGTAGCCTATTTGTTCCTTTCAGTACGACTGTAATACCAGTCAGAAAGCAGCAAGTAAGAGGTAGAGCTATCAAGGTTGATTTTGTAATGAAATCTAAGGGAAATATCAATAACTACTTCAACTGTTGTGCGATTAGGTCAGACACCTATAGGTTTTCAATTGTAAGGTGCAGCAAGAGTTCAATTTGATAAAGATTAGCTAAACCTATTGGCCGGTTGGCAATTTCTCAAAGGGTAGTGCTATAAATAGTTTCTATTGTATTTTGTAATATTTTAGTCCAAATTATTTACCTGGATTTTTGCAGCTAAGTCAAATATTACATAACAATGCAATTTTTTTTTGCATTCATGAGTATAGTTACATGCATATTTTTTCAGTTGAACTGGTAACGTCGAAAATATGTATTTTATGTTAACTAGGTGGACATAGTTTGCAATTAAGGGGTATGAAAAGGTAAGATGTTGAGCGAACGATTATAATACTTAATCGTCTATAAAATCTAAACTACAAATCATAATTCGATGGGATTTTTTCGCCTAGTATATATTCTATTTACAGACGTTTATTTATGTAGCACTAGGCGGTAGTACTCTTTCGAGTAAGAAATTATAAACGATATTTAGAAAAACATAAGGGATTGAAACCTCAAAATCCATAAAAATTGGATAACGGTGATTTTTATAATCTTTAGTACGATAATATCTAAGACTCAATAATAACAGAATTTCAAAATATTCACCTTTTGATTTTAAAATAATTTTACCCTCCGGAAATCTCTGCGCGAGTGGTTTACGGATTGTGAAAACTTACTTACTTAAGTTAAAAAACACTTTCTTAAGTGAAATAATTCACAGCGACATAACATACCACGATCTATGCAACAAAATATAAAATAAAACTCCCAATGAACTAGCTGGATTTGCAAGTTCTTTCCTGTACATTTGCGATTTATTTTACAATTCAAAATATTAATTTGTATACTTATAAATGTTTTTTTACGAAGCTCATGTGATGTTAGTTAACCACGAATTATTTTATGTAACAAAGTCAATTGTTTTTCACTATTTGCATGGAAGCGTACCGTTCAAATTTTGACTTTGACGCGTCGGTATCAGAAAACTATGAGAACTAAAACTGTTTCGTAAGAGGAAACTGTACTCACAAATATAATCTATAAAACTAAAACTGTTTTATAAAAAATATAAAATATTAACTGTATCGCACTTGAACACCCGTAAGTCGTACGTACCATAACTCTAGCTCGATAGAGTTGTGTCATATAATAACGAGACTGTATGAAAGAATGTGTACTTCACTAACGGCCATTAACGTGTTGTGAAGAATAGCAGGATGTTACTCAGGATTCTGCAGTGACAGTAGACTGTTCATGATTAACTGAGCTCTTTTCAAAACGATCATCTCAATAAGAATAATATAAGTATACATATTATTGTTGCAACGGACGTTAACTTCTGAATTTTGTGAAATTAACGGACTGTGTTTATTACGAGCACTGAAATGTTTATAGCACCCAATACCTGACTGATACAAATCGGCTGAAAGTAAAATAGTAACCCGGACTTCAAAAGTGCTCAATTTACCATATAGTTCCGTCATATGTGTGATATTATATGTGGTCATATACTGGACGACCAGTCTGTGATATACTGTTTTTAGGGCTGAGGTTTGATGTTTGCCCGTGCCTGGTGGTAATAGCAATGAAACTCGACAGAAAAACTTCTGGCTCGGCCGACTAGCTTCATACAACTTCTACGTGAAACTTCAAATATAAATACACACAACCATAAATTTAAATAACAACTCGCAGATGTAGAAAAATTACATGAAATTTAACATCACAGTTCTCTCAGGGAAGGATCGATTAATACGTGACAAATTTTACAATGCTAATCTATTAAATTTGCATTGTGAGTAACTACATATGATGACTAAGAAAATGGATAGGAGAAAGTATCCAGTACAACCCATGTACTTATCGTCGAGCAGTACAGAAATGGTAAATAACTGCGAAAAAATTTTAGGAAGAAAAACAAATAAAATAGCAAATAATACAGCTACTGAAGTCGTCTACCCACTAACTACCGTAGACATTCTGCTACAGAGTCAGGCTTCAGCACAGTACAATCAAGTGTTAGTTCGCTGTTAACGTCTGTCTTTTCTTGTAACTAAAACGGTGCTGGTTGACCCTACCTCAGTACTAAAACTGGCAACGATACCGGTCTTCTCGTAGGCCACCGACGAGGACCACAGCCTCCAGCATTGTGAGCCAGATCTTGTCTCACGGTCCTGCCTCTGTGGCAGTAATCATTGGCGTCCCTGGGCAGCGTAACGGCTTCGAGTGACGCCAAGAAACACGTCCGTCTCCTCCGGCGATCCAACAAGAACTCTCCCTACATAGCTAGCTAACTCTCTTACTTGGCCAAGCTTCGCACTCCTCTATGGCACAAGGAATACACTTCTTATACCACAGAATAATTACACACATCCTTCCCTGCACTTAAAAGTCTATACATAAAATACATACAACACATACAACTATCAAATAAACAATATAACACATACAACTAGCAAATAAACAATAAATACATATTTTTAAGATATTAATATCTGCAATAGGCTTATAGAAATGCCAGTTCCTATAAGAAGGCCAGGCATACCGAACTCTAGCAAGCTTCACTGCTGTATTCATTTAGACATGAAAAACAATATCCATTGTGTATGTGTCATAACTAAAATGGAAATTATTGAGAATTGTTTAAATATCTGTTTTATTAAAAATCGGAATGGATTATTTTCTCGGAAAATTATAAAGTAACACATTCATGTCACTTTGAACTTTATCTCCTGTATTTCAAACACAGTAAAACACATTTCTAGATCCATTCCTGAAAGCCACGTACATAAAAAAAAAAAATCGAAACCAACGACTTGGGTTAATATCATTGCAGGTACAACTAGTGTAAATGCGCAGTTTCCCAGAATGAGTTCCATACTTGATATTTTGAATTGTAGAGAACATCGTGAAATGATTTGCTCTTCTTGGAAGGCGTTCTGATATTTACACTTCATGCTGGCAGTACCGAGAAATGTACGGAAGAGACATTAATAATACCGTTTTTCATACAGTTGAGCTGGCTTTTGTGTTTATATTTCACCAGAGTACGTAAAGAAGTTGTCGAAGGCAGGTGTTATTAAGGCAGCCATGAAGTACAAATGGGGAAATAATGTGAAAAAATATTGCTTTTTCAATGCATTTATTTTCGAGGAATATCTTTGAATGAAGAGAGTTCTTCGAAAATGTATTAGGCAATAATGCAACAGAAGGCTGGTTGACAGACTACTCAAAATATGACCGAACTTGATACTGGATCTCTCAGGCAAACAAAGGCATTTGGAAATAAAGATTAACAAGGAGTTATCAGCATAACTGGTAAGCATACTTTCTTCAAAGTGGCAGTAAATTAACCCTGAAAGTTAAAATCGTTTACGTACATCTAAGAATATTAAATAATGATATTAATTTAGATTAGTACTTTGATATATTCTAACACAGTAGACCTACAACAATAAAAACTTCTGATAATTAAGTTTATAAATATTAAATTGGCACTATACATGTCCTGCAGTTCTTGGCATAGATGAATTATAAATTATGTGTCCATGTCGTGAAATATCTTCCAAAAACTTAAAAAATAATGTTACCTTACTTAGTACTAAATGTGTACAGAGTCTGAAGAAACTTTGGAAGTTAGTCCTCAGATAAATCATGCCATAAAAAAAATTCGACGAGCAATAGTTAAAAAAAAAAAATAAAAATAAAAAAATAACAGAATACGGCAAGAACAAAATACGTGGAACTTCGTTAATACAAACCCTGTTAAAACAAAGTACTCATTAATACAAATTGTTTTTCTTTCCCTTTGGAATAAGATGAGAAATTGAATATTACCTTAGATGCCCCATAAAATTTTTTTTTCACTCATAAAACAATGTAATACCAAGTTTACTTGTTAAAGGCAGCCGTTAGGGTGGTAATAATGTTTGTATTTTAGGCATAAACCGCCTAAAATTTTTTTTACAGAATTTCTTGTATTTTTGTAAACACCTGTTAATACAAACCAAGTATTTAAATTATACCCATCAATATAGTACGTCAGCAGCTAAAAAATATTAAGGACGAATAAAAATTAAAAAAAAAAACACAACAAATAGCTGTAATACGATGGCAATCTGCAGTAAGACATTGTTACCTAATCTGACGGAATATCTACACTTCCAGATATGTTAGGCATTATAGGAAAATACAATTTCATTCAAAACTGAAACAGTACAAAATAAATCAGCAAACATTGTACATTGTTTTTTTGTTTCATTTAACCACAAAAAAAGATATATTAATATGAAAGTATACTTTCTTCTGTATACAACACTACAACCGGAAATAACGTCTTCCTATATTAAATATTACGAAACCGTATAATAAAAAGACAACCGTTGCTGCATATTATAATGCTTGTAGGTTTTAGAAATTGGACAACGTTTTACAGGAATACAAAATGAGGAACGTAATTTAAAAACGACATCTTACTAGAACTCATCCAACGCTTTCAACCTTCGCCACTGAATACTATGAAAGGTTGTCAATACAATGGCTCGCGCATAATGTCACACGCCTTCGTTTACGTTTTATGTTGTGGCACAATATAAATTCTTTCCATTAATAAAAGTGTGCCTGTAAAATTCCCACACTTTCATTTTTCTCCACAAGTGTTTGAGTGGCAGCCATTATTATTTTTTAATGTGCCCCTTATTTTATGTACCAACAGACCCCTGCAAACTCCTTTTAAGCTTGTTACTCAGCAAGTATAATTTTTTTTATCTTTATTTTAGCATCACAGCAGCTTTTTTTTTGTTTGCCCGAAGTTTAAGTGCTGAGCCGTGCTTTCGTCTACGAAGGTTGAAATTAAATTGACGCCGTTAAAAATGTCACTTAAAACGTCTTGGGGTGGCATATTTTAAGACTTGAAAATGTCCTTACCTTCATCAACCATAACGTATATAATGAGAAGTACATCTAACAGGCACTGTGCAGTAACCGCTTAAAAATTTTTTTCTCTTTTCTTTAATTCTTGGAATTATTTTTGTCCTATTATCAGCAATTCATAACTTATAAAAATAACGTGTTTATGGACATTCATTAAGAATTTCTCTCAACCATAACTGAAGGAATAAATGAATACATATGTTGCTCGATATAAGTAGAAATGTTTATTTTTAAATGCATAAAATTTACAATAAAGATCGTAAATCTGTACCAACCATGTTAAATTTTTGCAAATTTATGTATGAGCTATCATATTCTATATAATCGCATTACTATCATACACACCTCTGAAAAAATGTTACATGATATGATTTTTTTAACTGTGCCCAGTAATTATGTACTTGGGCTAAAAAAATATTACATTACTAAAATAAAAATGTAACTAAACAGAAGGTTTTGTTAGGACAACCATGCTTGAGTTCAGTTAATAAAGTACTAACTAGTGGGAGTTAAATTTTTGATAGAAGCAAATTTGTGATATCTAGCATAGTGACAAAATTTCTAGGCGTATTTAATGATGTTATGTGCTTGAATAAAGAATCCCACTAAAACAAATTCGACAAAAAATAAAAACTTTAGACCCTAAATTGAAATATTCAGATGTTCATATATTATTAGTAATCGTTAATGGCGTTCGCTTTTGCATTTATCAAGGCGAACAATAAATATCAGTCTGATCGTGATTTATTTAGGGGGCTATACATCTCAGCTTTCAACGTCTTTTACTATTTTTATATGTGTACCAAATATTTTTTTTTCTTATTTCAGACATAAATTGCGACCAAATCTTCCTCTTAGGAAATTTTTTTTATCTCTTATAGTTTTTGTGTAATGAGTCGTAAACGTCAAAATTTGCACTTTACTGTTTTATGCACGCCACTAAAACCAACTGATATACCAATCCAAAAAATTCACCGTGTATAACAATGTTGTAGGCTGTGATTTGGCACATATAAATACAAAAAAATTATATAGTTTTGTGTGTTTCAAAAATTGTTGAAAATATTAAATTTTCATTTTAAAATTCAGCAAATTTTTATTAAATACAAAAATATTTATATATTTTTATTTTATATATGTCAATTCGTAGCCTACAACACTGTTATACACTGTGAATTTTTTTCGGTTTGGGATGTCAGTTGGTTTTAGTGGCGTGCGTAAAACCGCAAAGTGAAAATTTTGACGTTTACGACTCATTATGCAACAACTATAAGAGATACAAAAATATTTAATCACAATTTATGTGTAAAATAAAAAAATGTCTGGTACAAATATAAAAATTAAAAAATAAGTAGAAAACTGAGGTGAACCGCGCTCTTAAGACAATCTTTGTGCACCAAGAGCACATGTTTTCATACTAGATACTCGGTTCACAACGAAACCTTTATTTAGAGTCATTCAAACACCTTAATATTTTGCATCAATTTAAGAATAGCAACATAGTGTGTTTTAGCTTAAAATTATTACTATAGGTACCAAGTATTTGGTAGCGTCAAAAGACTTTGTTCCGCTACACAATACCGTTATCTTAGTAAACTTTTGCATTGGTACACTTACAAAAATATCAGTGGCGTATCATGGTCGTGTTCCAATGCATGCAGTGACAAGCAATGATAATACTCAACACTGAGTTGTCTGTGGGATCATTAGACATGTAGGAGCTGGTACACTTTTCTTCTTCCAGTAGCGTACAAGAGGCAAGGAACGTATTGTCTAGTAATACACCTCAGTCTGCACAACACATGTTTATTGGATACGACAGGTAGGCACATTGAGTCCACGTGCTCACAGTGTATAGTCAGGGCTTATATTGAATGCCTTGGAACATGACCACGATACGTCACTGAAAAATGTTAGATTCCTAGAACGGTTTGAAAGGGTTACAGTGTTTCCCTTAATTGATAATATCACTGTTTCGTACAGTGCTGCTGCTACACTGTAAATACTATTTGTAAATTTACAACACTGCTGTATAGCAGTGATAAGAAAGTAGGACTGGTAAAATCGTTTTCCACGTATCAGTGATAACGTTTTTATACATTTTTAGAAAACGATCAAATGTATACTGTTATTAACTTTATGTGTAGTAACAATACTAAAAACATTTGCTCGAGTTACAAGTTGAAATTTGGTAACTGTCCCATACCAGGTATGGGTTAAGTTCTTCTATTACTATTTAGGAAGGTTTTTTACAGTGTAGGACGTACACACATTTTATTTAGGTTATGTGTTTGTGTGTTTTATTGGATTCGTAATAATACATGTACAATCGTTTACCGTTAGTTTATAGCCAGTTTATGGTAAAGTAAGAAATTTTAAAGTCATTGATAGTTTTGTCGGTTCAACCATTTGTTAATACAAACACAACAGTGTACTGTAAGTGATTATACAATTGATAAACTTCACCGTAGTCAACAATCAACTTCTACAGAAAATATGTGTATTTATTATTCGTTACGTTTTTAAAGTGCTCATATAGCATCGGACAGCTTCTAAAATAGTGTACAAGATTACAAATAGTATACATAAAGTATCTCGTGGAAATAATTATTTTCAGACGGTGAAAACTTAAAGTGGTTATGAAACCTCTAGGCGTAGTTAAACATTGCCACAAGATTTCCTTTATTTATACTCTAAAGCATCCTGAAAGAAAACAGACAAAGCACGTGGCAAATTGTTCCTCCTAAACAGGAAAGTGAACATTTATGTGTGTGGGTTCATTAATGTGACCATTAGGTTCAAAAGAAAGTCACTGTTTTCCCTTTTAAGAGCTCGTGTCACTTATCATGAAGTATTTTTCTCAATTCCTTCCTGATTAAAAATGTGGCAAGATTTTATTCAAAATATTTCAATAGAGACGTAGCGAATTACTTTACATTTCATTACATACAGTATATTCGAAAAATTAAAGAGTATAGTTGAAATAATTAAGCTAATTTAAATTTTACGATAAAAATTCTTTCATCAAATAATAAACACTAAATAACGCCCAGTAATGATTTCATCGAATAATACGCACCTAGTAGTAATGTGCCATGTTTTATAAACATATATTCAGGTTATCTGTTGCATTCTTAATTTATTAAATGAAAATGAATATTATTAACAAAGGATGTGACGCAGTGTCTTAGTCCTTTCTACAAAAATGCTACTCTGAGACAGCGACCTGCGATTGGCGATCGCCGTCTGCGAAATATGGCCACTCGATTCTACAATACTGCGACAGCGGTGGGGCGTTTCTTTCCTGACAGTGGCCTCTTTCGGGGAAAAAATAGAAGCCAAAAGAGACAAATGAAGGCCTAAATTGGCGCACTGTTATTGTTTGTCAGTGCAATTCATGATGGATATAAACTCGACATTTTGCCAAACTCGTTTTCTTTCACATCTGTGTCCAGTTCTGTTCTTTTCTTCCACCTAGTTGACATTATTTATTTACAAAAGTCTTCTTATTCTTCTCTTTACTGTTCGTTAGAGACAATTGCAGCTGCGTTAGAGCATGTTCTATCACAGCTGTATAGTATGTCGTCGTCGGCGATATCTCCTCTGATTTGCTAGTCATTTTATCGTAGTGTCGCTGTCGCAGCGTCACTCTATTGTAGACAGGGCATTAAGCGTATGTTACCGTAAATCCACGCATTCGCCTTCGCAACTTACCTTGACGCAGCGGGCCAAACAAAAGTAAAGTAATTACCGTTACAAGTCATTGCAATTATGATTCTCCACTCTGCCAGAATTGAAGTATAAACAGCTATAACTTTCAACACATCTTGTCGTTGCCAGCAAAAGGTTGACATTGTTGTAACATGGGAAGTTAAAAACTAAGTTAAAAACATTTCTGGCAGTCTAAGGGTCGTATCTATAGACCTCTTTCGAGTGACAACCAACTGCTCACCAATGCTTTCTCTATGGGGATAGCAGCTGGTTGTCATTCGAAAGAGGTTTATAATATCGGCCCTATGTCTTTCGCTTGCCATCATGAAGTGCTGCAGATGATCATACCATTCATCAAAATATGAGTGCTATCAATTATTGCAACTCATCTACCCAAAATAATTGCTTGATAATTCCTTGGGGAACCAACCTGTTCTTTACAGAGATTGCAAGTGTGTGCACCATTTTTTCTTTCTCTACTGACTGAATTTTACTGATAGTGAAGTTACATCCGAGAAATTGGAGTAATTGTGTCCATTTGCAGTGGATTTAATTCACTCCTATAACTGAAAAGCTGGTACTAGTGCTTACGCGAAATAATTCAGCACTCAATAAATAAATTGTCATTACAAATACATAATTAAATTTTCATATAAAGTAGTATGTTGTTATCTGAGAGGTGGCATGAAATGAAGTCCTGCAGTTGAGCAGCGACGGGATTGTTTGTGGGGGGAAGGAGGTATTTCCCCGAGGAAATCTACATTTAACGAAAACACAGTTCCTCCATTCGAATAATCAGGACATGCTCCACGAAGAATTGAACTCGGGTCATAGTGTTAGGAATGAGTTGTTCGCTGACAAAGGAAGATAAGCTCAAAGGAGTATTTTTCTGAGTTAGTAGAAATCTGCTTAGAACTGACTGTGGCTCCAGTGGCTCAAGCCATATGGAAAAAGTAATTTACTTCAAGGATGTTTAGCGCGATTATGCGCAGTTTGGTATAGATTATTATGCGTATTATATTTTATGCTTATTTTTCGCATTATACCTGCAAGAAGAGAACTAAGACATGACACTTTTCATTTTTATTAGTGATGAGGGGCGGCACATGTTGAGCTTATTTAAATTTAGTTCCTTGTATGGCTCAACATTGCCCATTATTTTTTTAGTTATAACGTGATATGAAAGCTAAAAAAATTTTTAATTTTTTTCTTTTTAATTGCTGTAGTTACTGTTTCGAAGTTTTTCGTAGGAAGTTAAGATTGTAAACACTTAGCCTAGCTGCTTTGGAAACGGGATAGAATCAGAGCAAAATTTTGTGCATTCGTAACTTTTAAACTATGGAACTTGCCCATGTTAAAACTAAAAAACAATGAACAAGGCCTCAAAAGAAATATGTATAATCTATGATGTAAAATACTCCAGTTTACAGAAGAGTGTGTTTGAAATTTTATTTGAACTAGTAAATAATTACATATAATTTTTTCATCTAATGACAACTATAAAAACTGTGATAAGACCCCATACTCGTCAAGTTAGTTCACGAGTACATTGCATGAATTTGTGTAAATTCCAACGGCTCGTTGGTGGAGCTAAACACGAGTCTCGTGCCATCTCTGTAGGTTGGCGGACCGTTTCCTTGGCCTTCAGATACTCTAGCGACACGGTTCTTTAACCTCCGGCGGAGGTGTACCTGTTAGCGAAAGTTCCGAGGCTCCAAAAGTCTCTCTCCGGGCAACTTTACTTGTTAGGACCGTACCCTGGAGGCTGGCGGATATGTCCAAGCTGCAAAGACAAAATAAAAAAGAATTGTCCAATGTAGCAACGCAGCGAACTTGTCAACGACTGTGTGGACGGTGAAACTTCTTAACTTCTTTCTATTCAAGGCTGTGTGTACGAAGTGATTCTGAGAGTTCAGAGGAAACAACTCTCTTCCTGTAACTTTTATTAGTATTATTTGTGTATAAAGGGAAAAACAAAGAATGACGTACAAAATGTCATTACTCAATATCACGAGTAAACTTCCCTGCTGCCAACTGAAACAACAAAAAATATAATAATTTTGTTACGTACATGTGGCACAGTTTTTAAAACGAAAAAGTTTACATACTTATTAATCCTGTTATAATTTGTAAAGTTTTCGCTTAACATAATAATTCTACAATAAATATGACGTTGATCTAATCTAAACGTAACTACGATTTCGGTATGTTATAATTTTAAATAGGGCTTAAAATATCACATTAATGCGACTAAAATTTCACCTATGCTCCCTTTGTGTGTGTGTATGTTGTGTAGCTTCTTATTTTCTAACGGCTCAACCATTTTTTCAGTGTCGTATTTCCTTTGAAGACAGTGTTTTTTGTTAACTGTGCTATTACATATGTATGAACTATATTTGGTGTTAGAATTGTTGAAGAAATAACTTAGTTTTAAATTTGTCATCTCCATTTATTATTGCGTCAAGAAGTGTTTAAAAAGGAATTGGAGTATAATTCAATCAAAACTACGTTTACATTAAACTTTGAATTTTGGTTACATATACTGTACAGAAGCTAGTGTAATAATTTATCGAGCACCAAGGCAATAAAAAGTTGATCTAAATGCATTAATGATATTCCATTCAAACTACAATATTTCATTTAGTTATATCGCTGACAGCACAAGTCAAATCAGTATAATTTATATGATATCTAAAATTCGATTATTTTAACTTCGCTAATTCTTATGGTGAAATTATTTATTTAGACAAACTTTGACAAGTACTCATATTAAATATTTCTTCTCCTATAACAGTTTTTTTTTGCGTCGGGCAAATGTAATCACGGGAACGCTTAATTGCGTCGTTGAGAACATAGGGTAAAATTTTTCAATCAGCAATATTTTGTCTGGACTCTTCTTAGCTGATTGCTGGTAGCGAATGAGAATAATGGCTGGGCGCTAGTGGGAGTCCTCAGTTATAAATATTACACCGAATTGGAAGCTTCTAGTTTGATCTTCGCTTACTGAAAAGCGACAAAAACTTTTGATCTGATATGCAGTTTAGATGATCCCAAACTCACAGAATGCTTCTGACTGGACAAATTATTTTCTGTTGTCGTTTGATTACTTTTCGTAACTTTACTCATTAACTTTATCCATACTTCGTGTCTGTGTTCTGATTGTTTTACATTTTAATAAAATGCTTTATTTTTTCCAGAGATGAAAAAGAAGACACAAATATTTATCAGTAATTATGGGTGTTTCATAATGTACGCAATTACATTTATCTTAAATCGTGTATTTTTATCATATTTATAATTTGCAAATAACTATTTACAAGAGTATAGATTAAACATTTTAAGACTGAAATACGGTGAAGTAATATCTCAGAAGAAATAACTGATTTCTGTAACAAATTCACACGCAATACATTAAAATACATAAATAATTCACATACTATACAGTTTTAGTTCGCAAGATAAACTCATATTATTGAGTTTACTTTCTATGTACAATGCTACATTTTACAGACAAAAGTCAGAGAAGCCTGACTTTGTAATGTCTCACTCTTTTATAATGTCAATTAGGGTTTCTTTAACTCTAAGGTTACTTGAAAGAAATGTTTGAAAATTCGATAGCCAGAAAAATAATCTCTGTGACGTGTTAACATAATGAAATTTTATTTATAATAAATGTTCAAAAATTAATTTTTGTTATGTATGCCAAGTTATCAACCGCTCGAGGAAATTTCTAATTGCGATATTTAAAATCTGGCTATTGTTATGTCATAAATCACTCCACACCGTCAACATTGGGCTGTGATGTTGACATTAATTACCCCTTAAAAACGGAAAAAAATTTTTGACGTAAGCTTTGAACAGAATCCAAAGTCATATTTTATGTTTTTATTAAGTTAAGCTATGACGAAATCCAACGTTGGCTAATATTTTTTGTTAAAATTTATAAAACAGAATGAAAAAAAGTTCGAATTACACACCTCGTTGGGATGTATTAGACTTAAACACTTATCTGAAAGATAAACGTTACTGCCATATTGTAATTTTTAGTAGAAAATATATTGCAGCAACTTTTGAACACTACAAAATGTTTATAATCTTATTAAATTTTGAAGATTGCTTTAAAAAGTACTCTATTTTGCCAAACGAAAATTTGAATTATAACAGGGATATAAGATCATAATTTGTTATAAAATCAAAGTAACATTGCAAATTCGAAACATTACCGTAACAAAAGGACAGATATCCTGAAAAAGTCGTAATCTGTACTCTAGCGTCCGTGTGTTGAATGCTACTCAAGTAAGTTGTCTATGAATTTGCCAAATATTGTGATTTGATAGCAGATTTTACAGAACGTAGCCCAAAATGTGTAGATTTGGAGTGAGAGATTCTGATCAGCGCTTAACATCGAGGTCTTTAGGCTGAGATGGAACAGCGACGGAATTAAAGGGCGCGGAATACAGGAGATCTTCGATAAAACTCGCCGATTAACGTCATCGTCCGGGACGATTCCCACATGTGAAAATCCGGAACCGGCCCCGCCAGGAATCGAACACGGATCGCTTTGGTTGGAAGCGAATGGTCTGGCCATTTGCATGGCCACCGCGATCTTTGTGTCGTTACGGAAATACATGTGTTGAACTCACACCATAATTAAATTGGATCGTCAGACCTTAGTCTTGTAAAGTTGTAGATAGTTCTTTTCAATACTTATGTTCACCTGCACAGTAATAACTGGAATCGTGTGGGAAAAATAGGGTTAAACGTCGTACGAGTGTAATTCTGCTGTACACCTATCGTCCCGGCTCAGAAACGTGTGATGGTTACCTAGCGGGATGGGTTTGACAACTCAAAATTTTGGTTTTTATGTTATTTAATGACGAAAGTTTCAAACATTACCTACAAGGATAAAAGGAATTATTTAAAATACTCGGCTCAGATTATCTGTTTATTTACCAGAAAACCCAAAAACTAATATGTTAAATTGTCAAAGTAACCCCGAAAATGTCTTATGGTACCAATTTTAAAGCTTCTGCTATTACGTCTTACAATTATATCTGTTAACGATGAATTTTACAATTTGCGGACAGCAAAATTAGTGCCACAAATTTTCAATTGTAAAAACTGATCATGTATAGACGTCAAAAATATTTATTTTCCTCTAAGCACGAGGATTTGCCCTTATGGGTGTTCCAGAGGGAAAAAAGCATTATTATATATTAGTATGAAACAGTGCTAGTTTTGTAGACATTACATGGGAGTAGATTATCCGCTTACAAAAAAAAAATGAACTGAACCAGTTTTCCCATAATGGCATTTCAATGTCAAAATTTGCGTATTTTCACTTCATACACCCCCGAAAACCAATCAACACATTGAAACAAAGTAATTCACAGTGAAAGAACATGTCACGGGATAGAGCTTTCAGTATATGAAAACCCAATACAAAATAGTTTTGTATTTTTAAAAAATTTCTAAAATTAACAGAGAAATTTTCCACATATCAGAAATTTGTTGAAAATACAAAACCTTGTTTGAATATGTTTTTATATACATAAAGCCTTAGCCAGTGCCATTTATTTTTACTGTGAATAATTTTGTTTCATTATATTGATTGGTATTTGAGAGTGTAAGGACTAAAACATGGAAATTTTGACTTTGAAATAACTGGTTGAGCTAATTTTTTTTTGTAAGAGGATAATGCACTCCCAAGTAACTTGTACAGTACTAGTACTGTTTTATACAAATATAAAATTATTATTTCTTTTTCCCGCTGGAACGTCCTTAATGCGATGCTGCAGTTGAATTAATTATTTAAGTTTTTTTTTAATTTTAACATAAGAGCCCTCGTTTTAAAAAATACATACATAATCTAGTCTGATATAATAGCAGATTTTCGACTGAGAAATCGGTTAACTCTTTGTCGTATTTTTTGCACAGCTAAGATGATAATAATAACTGTATACTATTACATACATTGTTTTTTTTGTATTGTACCTTGTACTATTTTTGCTAAAAAAAAATATCTTTCAACTTCTTGAGGTCTTACTACAAATTGTTTTTAAATAATTGCGTTTGTTTGCATACTATCCCGGCATAAACAGCTACTGACCACACAAATACGAGGTTTTTTTTAACCTGTGATAGCCTGTAAAGAACGGTATCGAGCTGTATTAACTTATTCTCTAAAAATATACTTTCGTCTTTTAAATACGTTTCACAATAATCACCGTCCCGACTGAGACACTTTTCGTACCGGTTCTCCATATTTCCAGTATCTTCTGCAAAGAAAATTGCCGCTTACATATTGAACTTTGTTCGCTTAAACATATTTGGCGTGGTACGCATACGAGGTGCATCAAATGTTGTGACTGCAGTTCCGTTTCTTTATGGGATGCCCACGAAGCAATAGCAAGCGAAGCACTAAGCAACACTAATGTTTACCCTTGTTATGTTCATGTAGTTGGTTTCTTTATTTAATATTTATACATAGAATGAATTTTATTATTTCTTTTGCAGCAATATCTTGAGTTTGTTAAAACCATGATAAACCAAGAGAAAGCATGTAAGGAGTTTATAGCAGCAGAGCTGCTTTTCATTTAGACATAACAACCCCCTTCCCCCAAAACACGTTCAGTGGCGGCAACTTTCTTTGTGGAGGATACTGGAAAGCTGGTGCACCGGTACCTCAATCTACGTGATTATTATATTGGAAACTATCTTACAGATGTGCGATTATTTTGACATACAAACATCTTACAATTAATTCCGTTTTTACAGTCCATCGGAGGTTGTAAAGAAATTAACCCTCGTATTATATGAAATGTAGACAAATACGTAATTTCATAAGAAGTCAAATGGTAAACTACGTGTAAATTGTATACAGACAATGTTACCGAATTATAAACGTTTTCATGTTTTAATTAACTGGAAATTTGTTAGATATTTCTCGTCTACTCACTTCAACACTGAGAAAAACATTACAGTTACAAGGACCTGAAAAATTCGCGTTTTCTTTCACGCACACGCTAGAATTCCAGCAACTATAAGTTCGGGTCACTTTCGCAATTGGCTCTTGACTTATTTAATATCCTCTGGAAGTCTCTGAGCCAATAATAACAATATATCTTAACGTGCCCCATACTACTGTGTTAGCGAGCAACATATAAACACCTGTTATATATGCTTGAATACAAGGATATTCTTAGAGGCTAGCCTATAGTTCAGTGAACCCACGAATTTTTCCGGTCTCTAATTATGGTTAAAAATTAACTTCATAGACAAACGACAGTAGTTATGTGCAGCCCAGTTATGTGCACATGTAAGATTGAAGAGATGTAAGTCAGCAGTTAATACTTAGGTCATTGGAGCTGAGAAGGGATGACAAGATGTGAATATGGAGCACCACCGTACTCAATGCCGTAATGGAAGGGCGGGGGAAACGGGAGATACCGGAGAAAACCCACTGATCAACAGCATCGCCCTGCACGATCCCCACTTGCGACAATCCGGGGACTGACACAGGTGTAGTGGTAGGCGTGTGCTGTAGCTATTGCGCCAACCGCGAACCCATGTGCACAAGAAAGTATATTCCACGTGGTATCTTATTTATGCTATCCTTTAAAGACAGTAAAATGTCCACGGCAAGTGCGGCTGCAAGTTATCGAGATAACAAAGACGGCACTGTTTGGAATAAAAAAAAAATATTCCGTTCTTGGAATATCGCACATGCCGCTTTGATTACCCACCCACCTAGAAAGTTGGACAACAAAACAAGAAATGAACAGTTTTATAAATATGTAGACACACACATATATACATATATATTTATTTAACGAATCGTTTCTTCTTTATAAGGCTTGAGGAATTCTAACATACTTTAAGAAGAAACAAAAAAAAATTTGGCAGAATCGATTAAAACTAATTCTCTCTCATTCTCCATAATCATGCTTTTATATAGTTTTGAATACGTGTGCTTTATGTGTTTGCTCAATCGTAGGATATACAATTTATACATAATTCTGTTGTATCCAAAGAGATCATCGGATTAATGTCATAGACGTCGAATGCTTTATGGACTTTAATTTGTAACGCATACTATTCACACGATGCGTACCCAGCAGTCTAAATACAAATGCATTTCTGAAGTCAAGAACTTCTAGCCTAGTGCCAGTAAACTTTTTTTAAATGAGCACCCCCATTAACTGACGCGCTTGGAGTCGAGTGATATACGGACTTCCCTTATTCTTCACACTGCATTAGAACCACCTTCGCCCTGTGCGCGAGAGGCGCATCAGTTACGCGGAATATCGAATGGCGCGGAAGAATATAGGGATAAAAGGTCGCCATCTTTCCGTAGGAAATGCCTTCCGGACGTTTTTATTGCGCGCGAATGATATCCGATTGTAGCCCCGCCATTGATCTCCGGCACGCAGCCATGCGTGAAGGGCCAAAAGGGCGGCTGACGCCGAAGGGATTTGCGAGGGGCAGGAATGGCTGGGAATGGGACGTTGAAGAAGAAAAATAAAGGAAGAGGGAAGGGGGAGTAAGCACAGACTGGCTGATATTCAATCGAATCCACATTCGGCGGCCATTCCTTCTTTTTCTCTCGGCCGTGCAACCTTTTGTGTCCGCCTTCAATATGCCTGTTCTTCGGGTCTGCGGAAGTCGACGGCCTCGGACAACGGGGCGTGTAACCCCCCTCCTTCCAATACCTACGTCTCCCCCCACACTTCGTCGTCGGTTTTAACGACCTCGACACCCGATGCGGTGGTATCGGAAACGCATTTCAAGGCGGGTCCAGACGGCCGCGAGATGGCCATGGGATCGACTGTCCGCAGCCCGGCTGTTGTTTGCGAGCGAGCCGCCCGCATGCCTCGGGAAGCTATAGGATGGGAGAGGAAGGAGGGCAGACAAAGAAGGGTGAGGCGAGGAGCCCCGTCTTAGGTTTCTCTTCTCGGCGAGTTGCCCCACAAAGAGTCAAATGACAACCGCAGGGCCCATCTCGGTTACCCGCCGTACACTCGCTAACGCACTTTTAACGACCGCTCGGCGGACCACAAGGGTACGAACTTAACTTCTAATGTCTTTACCCAGACTGGGGTCCATCTGAACTAACCCTTCCTTTTTCTCCCTCCCCCTTCTACACACACCTCTATCATAGTAACTAAGGAAGGAAACATTTCGTGAGTTCGACGACCAGTGTGTTAGGATCCCCTGCCCTATGTATACTCAAGTCCCCTCCCCCGCGGCCAATTATCCATTAGCTGCTACTCGCTGTAACAACAGACAATGAACGAATAGACGGAACTTGAGTATGCACAGGACACTGGATTACAGCGTTGCCAATGTGTGTGTAATTACACAAAGTGTGTGTAATTTTTGTGTTATGATAAACTTGTGTAATTTTTGTATATTTTAGAAGTCTCCACCAGTGGAAGAATATTTAAGTTTATCTTATTTATCTCCAAATCCAAAGGTATTAATTTAATTGTTTCTCTAGTAGCTATAAATTAAGCAACTGCGAAATAATTATGCTGTGCTTGCATATATCCAAAGTGACATTTTTAACATTCAATAAATTACATTATTTGATGTTCAGGATTGCTATTTTGATCATGCAATTTCTATATAAACTTAACAACAAAAAGTGAATTTAAAAAAATATATAATTCTCGTCTCAGGAAGGCAATTTTATTTGACGAATAATAATGTATGTTTGTGGTGGTGAAGGTGTGTGTACTTTTGTGTAATTTTGCTTCACCGTATGTACAATTCTTATGGTAAGTTCTGGCAAAACTGCTGGATAATAGCAAGCGGGTTACTGAACTCGCGAAATACAGTAACTAGAGATGATGGTTTATCGCGGGAAAACTTGACTGTTTGCTGGATTTCAACACACGTTCAGCTAACCAGAAGGTTACTGGCTTTCGCTTGTACTTGGAGCTATTGCCCTATTTTATTGAGCCAATTAGAATCCCGATATCGTGATATTTGATGTTTGTTATTGGTCTGCAGACAGCTACGTTGTGTCAGAATTATATCACTCAATCACACAATTTGCAAGAAACTACAGTATTTTCAAGAATATGTTGGCACAAAACATCATCTCTAGTGATGGTATATCACGAAAATGTTTTGTGCCAACATAACTTGAAATTACTGAAGTTTATTGCAACACATATGACTGGGTGATGTACATCTGACACAACGTAGCTGTATGCAGACCAGTGGCGGCTCGTGGATTGTTGCCAGGTAGGGCTGCAGTTGTCACGAGCTGTACAGGGTTGTGCGCTGGTTGACTTTACAGCCACTGACACGCTGATGTGCAAGTGCCCCTTACTACTAAGTGACCACAAAATATCTAGTAGCCGGCAAATATTTCATGGTCATTGGTCTACGACGCGTTCATCAAGAGTGTACAGTTCTGACAATTAGCAGCCCCACCTGGCAACGACCCACGAGCCGCTACTGCTGCATACGAATAACAGTCAGCAAATATTACAATAGCGGAATTCTTGTTGGTTCTGTCAAATAGGGCAACAGCTCTACGCACAGTCTATAGCCAGTAATCTTTTCATAAGGTGAACGTGCGTTAAAACCCAGCAAAGAGTCAAGTTTTCCCGCGATAAACCATCATCTCTAACAAATTACTAGCAGAATTCTAGCAACTGCGTTCGTGTCATTTTCGCAATTGGCCCTTGACTTATTTGACATCCCCTGAAAGTCTCTGAGCCAAACGTGCCACATACCACTGTATCAGCGAGCAGCTGAAGAACACCTGTTATCTGCTTGGAGGCTATTTTACAGATCAATGAGACCGCGAAATTTTCCTGTCTCTATTAATAACATCCATAAGATAAATCAAGCGGAACTGGAAGCCAAGATACGTCCTGTAGCCGAAGACCTTTCTGTCTGCTGCGATATTAGTCTGTGAAATTGTTTGTGTTGTGTACATATTATCCTAAAATTCAGTTGACAATTAGTGTTGCACACTTTTTTATCGAAATAATAAAGACTGGGTAAAGGAGAACTAGGATACTGGTAAGTTGCATTTTTTTAAAATTATTAAGTAAATATTTTGTTACTGTCCATATAGCCTATTTATACCCAACATCGACATTACCTGATAAGCTGCAATCTTCTCAGATGAAACATCCCGCAAAGTGTGTGGCACAGTTTAGAGTCATGCAACTGTCTGTACTTAAAAGAAATGAAAATTCCAAGACGATAAAATGTAGACCATTAACCATAGTACTCATGAACCCATAAGCAAATTACCAGTGTTTCAAAAAATGTTACCTCAAAAGAAGTAAAAACCGGGGCTATATATATTGCAATGCATTGTTCTGTTAAATAAATCCATAATATAGGTGTAATAACTACAGATAATAAGATTCAACCATAAATTTGGAAATTTTATAGCAATTGACAGCCTTATTTACCGTAACGTGACTATAAAAATTTGGTTAGTAAAAATTATACATTTTGGCGATTTTGGGCTACAAATTAGTGCACGATTTGGCGGCGAAGCTTTAAAATCTGGCAACCCTGTGCCCTGAGTACAAAGCAAGCTCACTTCGCTCATTGTAGTACCTAGACGTGGCCGTGCAAATACAAGCGATACTTTGTATTCTGTTCTAGCTTGCGCAGGGTTTACTATGCCAAATGTCATACCAGTTCACACGTCGGAAACCGCGATATTTACTTCATTACAACACCGCATCCCCATAAGACTATGCCAGTTACGCGATTGAGAATGTTGTAAAACGATGCGATAGTTAGGGGCCTGAAAATTTCGCGTTTTCTTTTAGGCACAATTTAGAATTTCACCAACTGTATGTTTGAGTCACTTTCACAATTGGTCCTTGACATATTTGACACGTCGCTTAAGTCGCTGTGCCAGTAATAAAAATTAAACTAAATACAGGCCCATATCACTGTACATATAAGCGAGCAACTAATGAACATCTGTAGGGGACCCTGTTTTTTTCGCAAAAAGAATTTTGTCCCAGTCTGTTGCAGTGCCTTACGTGCATATCTGCAATTCTACTTAATGGTTATTGGCAGCGTATCTGTGTGAAGAGCCGTATCTCATTTGACTGAGCCAATTACAATAACTTTCCTGCAACACCACACGTCTGTGATTTGCAGGTAGAATCTCAAGGCTCGTGAGAGTTAAAATATCCAACCATTGACCACGAAGCAGAACTGCAGGTGTGCACGTAAGGCACGGAAACAAAGTGAGGCGAAATTCCTTTCGCGATAAACTAGGGTCCCTAAACATCTGCTGTTTGCTTGATCACACATATATTCTTAAAAGCTTGCCTACAGGTCAGTGAACCCGTGAATATGTCCTGTCTCTGGCGTAAGGTAATGTTGTAACTTATGTCGCATGTCTCGGATGAGCTTTCGTAACTGAGCAATCACACTGCCATTTCAGATCACAAAGCGCTCGGCGTGATAACTACCTGGAACAGAAAAATGGTGTCAGAATATTATGAAGCTTTCGTAAATTTATATAAGGGGTTCGGGATAAATTAAGCACTCAAAAATGCCCTGCTAAAGTTCCAATTTGTATCTTTCCGCGCGTAACGGCTAACGACAGGACATGTCTAATCTCTCTGAACACGTCACTTGTTTGCGCATGTAAGATAGATTGTGCAGTCGGTATGAATCGATACACTTTCATAAAAAATAGTATTTTAATTGAATAAAATACAGTTACGTCGATTTCGGTTTTCGGTTTCAGTATTGTTGTATTTAAATAGGAAAATGTACGGAACTATAGTGCGTAATTTTGCTGCCGACTAAACAAACGGTAAGAGAACCATAGTTAATGTTGAATTATAACTTATGCAGTAATGGCTAGTGATATTTTTCAAAGGTTAAACTTTTAGTGCCACTTTATCCCGAATGACATATAGAATTACTATCAATACGGTTCAAATATTTGGATTTATAATACGATCTAATTATTATGAGATTAACAATTTTTGCATCATGACACACACACACAGCGAAAATATAATAAATCAGATAGTCACCTTTGTCTAATTATTGCTGTAATAAATTCACCACATTTCTAAGAACATCGATGATCTGGTACAAGCTTTTGTAAGCCCTCGTCCACGAGCCAGAATACCAGCTGCTGTACAAGCTGGCATGAAAGTTTCCTACTGACAGCTGGCATACTAGTATGAGACACATTGAGAGCATAAAATGTAGGTTAAACATTGCATGTGTTTTTTTTCTTACAGAGACAAAGCTAACTGCAAAACTGTTTCGTTGTTATAGAAAAACACTATGTTTCAGTTTGTATTAAAACCATCCAAACTGATACTTTAAGGGCGCGGTCTACCACAATTTCCATTACCATTCTTTTATAGTTATTTGTACCAGATATTTTTATATATATATATATATATATATATATATATATATATATATATATATAGGATGTTCCTTAAATAGGGGGACAAACTCCGCATACGTGTTTCTCACGAAAAACTATGAAGAAAACTTATTTTGCACTTTTCACATAAACGTAATATTAAGGGAGTATTGGGCCTCTGAACAGCGAATTTTAAAACAGTATTTTACCAAAATATCGGAAACTAATTGACATAAAACTACAATATTTTCAGCGTTGCTTAGTGCTATTGGCATCTGCACACCAACAGCGAATGTTGGTTGATACCTTCCGCCCTTATGACAATAGCAGGGGTGGCTACCCTCTAATTGCATATAACTTTTTTACCGCCGGATTTTCGAACATCTGAAGATGGTTTATTGAGTAATGTTACCTGTCTAACAAGAAAGGTCCTCTTGTTGCAATAGTCTAGGACTCATAGTTTTCTTTCAAATCACAAATGAAGCTACAGTGATAGAGTTCCCGAAACAATGGTATCGTGAGATAGAAACATGTAGGTAACGTTGAATGTGCAACATCAACAATTCAAGGTACACAACAAAATAAACACATGAACGCACTATTGCCTATGCTGTATGCTGTGTATCTTAGGTGCAAAACACAGGACTTAGGAGCATTATTAAATGACGATATGCAAAAAACGGTGGGTTTGGATGGAAACCCATCACACGAGAAGGGACAGATAGAAACTTTACTGAAACCTTTAAAACGTAAATATCCAAATGTTGTGTTTTATTCCACAAAATGAATGTTATAGTGCCAGTGTACCAGAAAGCCATCTTGTTTTTTTGTTCATGACCCTTATTCGAGAAAGAAAAATTAATGTGTTTTTGTTCAAAAAGTTCTGATTCTGTAGATACCAACAAGTAAGTTATCATTTACTAGTAAAGGGAATTACTTGTAGGATTAAAACTTCAGGCATTAATTTTTGTTTGTCATGTTTGGCACAATTCCCGATCCGCAAAGTATAACCTAACAAAATTATACACTTCTTTGTTTTCTAATGTACGAATGAGGTGTCGTAATTTTGTATAATACGTAATTTTCATATGGTTTGTGTAATTAACACAGGCGTACAGACTATTTGATGTGAAACACTAAATAATACCTAATTTTGGAAAATTAAGAGTTGCAAAACCTATGTTGCTAAATGTACTGGTAGTCCATAAGCATTGATGTATGTGGCAATCGATAAGAAGCACATAAAAATTACCGTACAAGACTTCTTTTTACTTGTCCTGCCCTCAAGGGAGGTAGCTCGAAAAGGTTAGCATCTAATCTAAGGTATTACATCAGTAAGGTTACATGTTTATTCCTTGGCATTTCTGTGACACACAGCACAGTCATCAATGCTTGATACAATGCTGCTAAGTGATGTAGGCAAGCATGATATGAAATATTCAAAATGATCACCCCGCGAATCTGCACATACACGAACACGTCTCATCATGAATCTGCGAACACGTCCAAAATGCCTGGTTGACCACGATGCTCCACAATTTGAAAACAAGAAAGTGCATAACTTTGTTAGGTATTTCTTTGCGGATCGGAAACTGTGCCATACATGGAAAACAAAAATTAATGCCTGAAGTTTTCATATTACAATTAATACTCTTTACTAGTAAATTATACTTGTTGGTGTCTACAAAATCAAAACTTTTTAAAACAAAGAAAAAAAACACATTAATTTTTTTTCTCGAATAAAGTGTAATGTACAAAAAACAAGATGGCTTTCTGGTAAACTTGTGCTGTAAAATTCATTTTGTGGAATAAAACACAACATTTGGATATTTACGTTTTAAAGGTTTCAGTGAAGTTTCTATCTGTCCCTTCTCGTGTGATGGGTTTCCATCCAAACCCACCTTTTTTTTGCATATCGTCATTTAAGATTGCTCCTAAGTCCTGTGTTTTGCACCTAAGATACACAGCATACAGTATAGGCAATAGTGCGTTCATGTGTTTATTTTGTTGTGTTCCTTGAATTGTTGATGGTGCACATTCAACGTTACCTACATGTTTCTAACTCACGATACCATTGTTTCGGGTACTTTATCGCTGTAACTTCATTTGTGATTTGTAAGAAAACTATGAGTCCTAGACTACTTCAACAAGAGGACCTTTTTTGTTAGACAGGTAACATTACTCAATAAACCATATTCATATGTTCGAAAATCCGGACGGTAAAAAAGTTATACGCAATTAGACGGTGGCCACCCCTCCTATTTTCATAAGGGCGGAAGGTTTCAACCAGCATTTTCTGTTGGTTTGCAGATCCCAATAGAATTAAGCAATGCTGAAAATATTGTATTTTTATGTCAATTAGTTTCCGATATTTTGGTAAAATACTGTTTTAAAATTCGATGTTCAGAGGCGCAATACTCCCTTAATATTACGTTTAGGTGAGAAGTGCAAAATATGTTTTCGTCATAGGTTTTTGTGAGGAACAAGCAAGCGGAGATTGTCCCCCTATTTAAGAAACACCCAGTATTACACATACTTCTGTTAATTTAAATCGAATGTTTAAAGAGAAATGTAAAACTAAAATCATTCACCTCAGAATTGTTCAAACATCTGATTAAAGTATCTGGTTTTTATAAGGATGGAAACTATGATGCACGAAATTGAAGGTAATGCTCATGTTATTTTTTAAATGACCAGTTTAAAAATGAAACCTTTTGCGATTAACTATTCAGCTCCATTTGAAGACATTATTCACTATTTCATAAACGTTTTCTTGATACCTTGTATCAATAGTATTTTTTAAATAGCAAAGTAATATTTCAAGAGATTTTTTCTTCGAATTAAATTTTTAATAAATTTGGGTTTTTATTTTATGTCATATTTTGGTGTTCGCAAAGAGATGCTTCGAAATATTTACTGGAAGTAAGATCGATAGGTTAAAATACATGTTGATCGAAACGATTTAAACCTAAGTGTGTTGTGGTAGATTTTGATTCGTATTCGGCGGTGCTAAGAGGAAAGTGTACTTAACAACAGGATGTGCGTTAAATATTGTTGTATAAGACATTCTAAGGGCCCACTTAGAAACTTAGGCAGCGGCAGTATCGGTTAGCTCCCATTGTTTTGTAGTGAACGTACCTATTACTTCACTTACGTATTTATTTCTATGCAACGCACACTAAGTCTATTATTTTTACTTTCACGGTTGTTTCAGTTACAAATAAATTAATTTGTACGCCTACGTATAGTTATAATAATAATTATTGTTTAATTTACATGGTGTGCTCAGAAATACACAAATACACAAACTATAAATGTTTATCTGAAAGTAATTTTGAAAAATTTGTAAATAGGTTTTGTACTCCTCATTCACGAAAAGTTGTAATGTTTACCTTCAATTTTTAGTAAATTTGGCAACAGTTTTGTAGTACCACTAAAATATTATTTTGCAACAAATTTCGGAAGAAATGATTAGGTCTGATTTACGATATTACTTTTATTAAGATTTCTCTTTGTGTTAAAGTTGTCTAGCCGTTTTATGTAATATTTTATGCTATCGTAATATATTGATATTTATATACAATATAAAATTCCTTAAACTCTGTAAAGTTAAAATTTGCTAATTTTCATAACGCTTACAACACTGCCTTCAACCAACTTAAAGACTATGTAATTTATGAATGTAAGAATTTCAAATATTTTATCTTATATTATTGTAGAACAATATTAACCTCCATTGCCCTCATAATTTCGAATCAATATTAAATACAGCTTAAGAAATAATGTATTAAAGGGCATTCATAATATTGTTATATCTTTACTAGTTTTCATTATCTTCGTTTCTGAAAATCAATAGAAAGATACAATTTACATACACAGTACCTTGAAATATTCGCATTTATTTTTTATTGTGTTTGAACCAACATATTCTGGTGTTGAGTGATGCAGGATGACAAATTTTGTCTTATAGTCTGTGTTGGATAGTAAGAAGTTAATTTCTGTTTTTTTATAAATGTTTAATTTCCGTTTCGTTGTTTAAAGGCTATCACCAATCAGAAAACAGGAAAAATGTAATGAAGGAATCGACTTTACTGGACTATTTCCGCTGCTACGAAACATGTCGTAGCTTTCGCTTCATTCGATCGACGAGAAAGTATTCCTAGAGTCGAATTTCCCCTATTAGCAGAGTGGAAATCGAGGAAATGAACTACAAAAGGTTGTATTCTGAACATCATTTTTTGGACCCTTACTCCGATCCCCTACATTCAGAATGTTCTTTTATTTCCTTTTATTTTGTTTTTCTATATTATTCTTTCTGTCATGATGGTTATTTTTGAGATAATAAACCAATTCTGCAGTATATGTTTTGTTTATTTAATTATTTCATTGACAACTTGCGTATCTGTCATCAATCGTCAATGTTTATTACGTAAATCGCTATTTCATGTTCATTTCTTTTAAAAAATATTTCCTGAAACACGTGTGTTGTACTTATCTTTCAAACCGATCGAACTGTCATCGTGGTTTTCAACTCAAAATTAAAACATTGAGAATTCAGTATTTTTTTTTAGATATTCGACCCTTAATACATTAAAAATACGTTAAATGTGTTTTAGATAAATCATAGACAGCATATACATATATTGAATCTATTGAGATATAAGGTTTTTTTATTCAGGATGATAATTGCTTAAATACCAGAAAAAATTATTGAAATATTCTTCTATATTGTACCTCAAGGTTGTGTAAGGAGTGAAACTTGTTATTAATTAATTGTCGATACAGCGATATAGCTTGAACCAGCGGGATAACGTTGTAATATTTACTTCAGTTGCATACTCGCATGCAAATGTCTAAAAATGGGACTTCACATTTTTTAATTCAAAAACTAAAGGCGAACAGGCGTAACATTTTGTTTTCGCTACGTAGGTAAGTACAAAGTTATATAAGAATCCTATGATATATAATAAATTATTTTCTATGGGAGAATCTACATTTATAAGCCACTCACAGGAGACTATCTTAAAAGTATGATATTCAATAAATAATTGTTATGGAGTTACATTTTGCATTCCTATCGATACGTTATATGCCATTTTTTTTTGTTCGCAGGCCCGTGAATGTTCTTTTTTTGTAATATAAATAAGAATGCCAACATTACGTGGTATGCTACAAATATTACACGCGGGCAAAGCCACTGACAGATAGCTTAATGATTCCGTACCAGGAAAACATTATTTTTAACGAGCCCGACGTTATGTTTGCACAGTTAGATATTTATATTTGTATATACTTAATGTTTTCATTTACTTTTAAGATCCTGTCAGCGATAACCTAATATCAAAAACAGCTGTTTCGACTCTTTGCACGAAAAAGTGCTAGATGTAATTTATGGACGTGAGTAAGTGCGGAGTAGGACTGTTCGTTGTCCAACTTCTGCGGGCAGAGATGTAATCAAACTTGGGATAGCTACTATCGAATCTCCCGGCTGAACAATTTCGTATTCAGAGGAAGTTCCAGGCGTATCGACGGCTATGTGTGGTGCTGCCGATTAATGACTAAGTAGAACCGAAGTTGAACAAGTTCTTCATTGGTAATTTTATTCAACATGTGACTCATACAGCATAGAATATAGTACAGGCGCTCTTTAGAGTATAATCTAAATAAATGTTTTCGTTGAAAGAAGCGGCGATGGTCTTTATGTGTATCAGGAAATACATAAACAGATTCAATACCTTCCTATTAACATTCTGTCATGACTTAATGAATTAATATAGACAAATAGAGCAGAACAAGAGAATTATTAAATAAAATTAATCTCCGAAATGCTGTAACAGAAACGTCAGATAACGAAGCAGCGAAATTATACGACGTATTGCCCGAGTTTCTCAGCTTCGAGAGAATTATTTTCTGTAACACAGAAAGAGCCGATATCGTAAATTAGATCTGTAACTTCGTTGCAAATTGGTTTTACTATGTAATGTAATTTTTCGTGACAGACGGTATAAATATTTTAGCTAACTGATCTATTTAAAGGAAATTTCGTGGATTAATTATTTATCTACCGTCATGCTGGATGTTGTCTCGACAAAATCAGAATACGTATAAAACACAGTTATAACAAAGTAATAGAACGATTTTACGATATCGGATCTCATTTATATAATTAGAAAAATAACTATCGTCAAACATGTAGAAAATCGGGCCCAAACCATTAAAGCACAGGGTCCACAATTAAAAATGAGAACAAGTATACTATGCATAGATACACAGAACCACAGCAGAGCTTGTTACATACTGTCCCATTATTCTGGTACGATTTATTTACAGTATCTGGTATTGTACCCTGATGTGGGACCTTAGCAGTTATATTTATCTTTAGGATAGAGTAGGGTCACAACTTTTTATCTAAGCTTAATGATATTCAAAATTGGTGTAAAATTTAATATTATATTATCAATCGTAATAGGTTTTTTAATTTTTTAAATTAATTAATTACTTTATTTTTTTAAAGAAATCTAAAGGCAAGCTGGAAACTATTTACCGTTGAATAAAGCGTAACTGATTACATGTGTTTTTTTACGTACACCAAGCACAGACGAACAAATTCATCTTCAGGTATCCTATCCCAAGAAACATTAACATACTAACACACTTATCTGGAACAGAGTTACTAAGTTTATATAAAAAAAATTGTAATTCGCTATTAATATTTTGCTTTTTATGAGCAGTGTAGATAATGGTGTAGTATGGAAATGTGAATGGAGAAGTCCTGGCAAATGATAGGAGAACTGGCCGTTAATACTGAGTATGAAGACCATTATGTAAGTAAAAATTCGCTAAATAAAGATCACATAAGTCTTAAAAATATATTGACATACTTTATTTTCTCAAATGTGTCCCGTGTTCTTATAGCGTAAGAAACTATCTGCTATCGTAGAAATATTCTGACATTCTTACTAGTTTTACAATATTAATTGCAGCATTTGTTATCGAAATAGTTTCAATTAAAATGCTTTAAATTGTTTGGCTGGAAGAAATTTCATATTATACTTAAAACTATACAAGTATTGCCTAAAAAAACAAGAATACAAGTATGGCTCATATTAAATAGAAAAGCAAGCAAGTAAATTGTTCCATAAATAAACACAAACGTTTAAATGTATACAGTGAAATGCCTGACAAACACATACTGACAGACTCAACAAAAACAGCCCAAACTGAAAGAAGCAAAGTTAAAAAAATTAAGAAATTACTTTTGTAGGGTGCAGGTACAAGCTTAGAAGGATATTTTTAATTACATTTCTAAGTGTCTAAAAATGTATAAAATACAGTATTGTTGTTTTTTTCTTAAGCTTACTAACCAAATAAGACATCGTTGTGCAATTAGCTTCATAGCCTGCCAACACCAATTAGTAAAATTCAATTTTTTACGTTATGAAGTGTAACTTCTAAGACGTAAGGGGATCACGGTGGCCGAATGGTCAGACCATTCGCCTTCCACGAAGGCGATCTGGGCTAGATTCCCGGCGGGGTCGGGTCCCGGATTGCCACGTGTGGGAATCGTGCCGGACGATGCCGCTGGTCGGCGGGTTTTCCTGGGGATCTCCCATTTCCCCCGCCCCTTCATTCCGGTACTGCTCCACACTCACCTCATGTCACCCCTCACCAGCACTTAAGACCTCGAGCGCTGACCAAAACCTCTTACTCATTCTAAGACGAATTTTTAATTCTTCTTAGTTGTTAACTTACCTAATTATGGAAAGGAATTTTTCCCTTTTCATGTTTCATTTTTGAATAAAAATTTTTTTTATGCGTTTGGTAATTTTATCATTGTAGCATGGGAAACTGTTTTCGAATTTACCTCTATTGCGCATTAAATCGATGAACTATACACATACTCACGTCTTTATAGGAATGACTACATAAATACTTTAAATAAATCTGAGAACATTTAAATATTAAAAAATTTAAGAGAATTGGGTGATAATATGCGTTTTTATTAGTTCTTTTTGGGAGCTTAATACCACAATTATCTATTATGTTCCTAATTTCAAGTAGTTTCCATTAAAATACCTAAGATTTTATTTATTTAATAAAAGTACGCACAGATTGAAATGAGTTTTCAAGTTTTCGTTGAGAGTTCTTTTGATATCAGATTTTATATTTTACTTCATTTAAAATTCATTACTCAAAAACATAAAAGTAATATACAACGTATTTATTTTATATTGTATTATTTTTGTGCATGTAAACATACAAACCAGCATATGTATTAATCTATTTACGAAAAATTAAATTAAAAGTATAGAGTATTAAGTAAGTATTTATCTTATAGTAAAAAAATATAGTTCCTATTATAGTTTTAGAAAAGTTGTCAGAGTTAAACTGGATCACAAATCGAAATCTCATTCTTAGATTGCACAGTAAGTTAAATACTTCCCGCCACGTTATTTTAACTAAGATACTGCATTCAGCAAAACTTTTTAAATCAAATAATACTGCGGGTAGAAATTACATACCTTCCATTTAGATTTGATCTACATTAAGATATGCTGCCAATTTTCGCAATATTATCGGGGCTTTTTTTATATTTATATTTCAAGATATCTGCCGTTTTATATACTTGTATCACGAACAATTTTCCTTAAAATAAACCCAGAATCATTAAATAAATAAAAACTCATAATACGTACTACAGATAAGTAATATATAAAACGAGTCGATAAACGGTTAAAAATTATCTATATAAACACAATGCGAATACTGAACCACGCTTTAAACCTAAAAGTTCATTAGCGTGTTAGTATAAGCTCTGCAAGACAAGCATATATAATATATTCTGCTCAAAAATAGTTTTGCATAGGCTGGTTTTGGGCGCGAACATTTCATTGGGAAATTTGACCGAATAGACACCACGTAATGCTGAGAATCACAAACTGTACTACACACACAAATTCCAACCCTGAGAAGTCAGTTGTCAGATTGGTGTTAAGTTTACCTGCACGATAAGTGGGTTACGCCTTGTTACATACCTTGCCATTATTCTGGTACGATTTATATACAGTTGCGGGTATTATACCCAGATGTGAGGCCTTAGCAGTTATATATATACACACACACAAATGAGAATGTTTATGCTTGAACTTCGGCAGTGGCGATGCGTGGTCGTGTTACAAAGGAAGCTGTATTAGATCCGAATATACTCTGATCACGTGACTTTGATACGCCTGCCAGACGCCAACCAAAGAACGCCTACTGCGACGACCCAGGTAGTTGTGTATAGTGATTGCTGAGCACCGCTTGTAACGCTTCCACGACTTGCCTCTGAATTCGGAAATAACTTTGCTATGTATGTATGTATTGACTACGTTAGGTAATGATGCACGGATTTGGATTTCGGATTTCTTGAGGAACTCCCCCATGAAACATCGCCAAAGAAAGTAATGAACTGTTCACGACATGTAAGACTGCACCTTAAAAAGTTTGTAAAATTTTCAAATATTTCCTTTGTAAAATCATCAGTTTGTAAAATTATAAAGGTAAACTTTGTAATACTTACAATGGAATTCTTTGTACCTACATACCGACAGTTACTGCACTATATATAGGCTATATATATATATATATATATTTTTTTTTTTTTTTTTGTAAAATGTGACAAGGTACATCTTTGTAGTTGTATAAACTTTTGTAAATGTTGAAAAATTTTCTTTGTAAAATTATTAGTTTACAATGTTAAAAGGATTTTAGGAAAAATTTGTAGTCTACCAAAATCATAAGTTCGCCGGAAATTAGTTTTTCAAAGATTACAACCTCTGGAAAGCATATTTCTGGAATAAAGTGAATGTTTATATTAATTACGTGCTTTAAAAGAAGGAATTATTGCTGAACTGTGCATTTAATATGTACAAATAAATAAAAATCAGCAGCATTCATGTCATAGTGTTCTACGGGTAAGATGCGTTGATTCTATTCGCGGGGAGAGAAGTTCGAAACTTAGCACCTCCTTTTTTTTTTTTTTTAATATAATTTGTTGTAAACGTCCTTTATTCAAAAGTTATTTGGTAAATATGTTCAGTGTTATTAATGTTCTACAGTGAGCATTTAAATTATTTTGTTTCCTTATTAAAAGTACAACTACAAGGCTATTCCTTGTAATTTTACAAACGTATACTTTGTATTTTACTACAAGGACAACCATTGTACTTTTACAAGGAATTTCTTTGGCAACTGGGTTTCCAAAAATTTCCTTCGTAAAAGTAAAAATATGTTTTTACAGTGTGTAAGATTATCGCTTAAGACGAGAGTAATGGAGTATTTGACTCTTTAAGGCTTTTGAGGCAAAAGCTACGTAATGAAGGAGGTTTCATGCTGATTACTGTAAAACTCCAAAAACGTTTGAGTTGACTCGCCAACTGCATGCATAACAATTTCTACATCTGTGCCGTCGAAACTTCTCATCCTGAAAATCTCTCTCAGAGAAAAAAGTAAATGAGCATTCACTTAGGTTCTGATACTTCTGCCGGTCAGTGATATATTATAATCAGAATTGATGCTGATGGGCTGGAAATACCTTGAATGTGAGGGAAATGTGTTTAATACCTTTCTTTCAGCGAAAAATTTATATTACATATATACTTCTGTGTGTAAGGTACGTAATACTGACAAGAACTAGAAAGTCTCGTATCATTAATCTCAATATACTTAACATTATTTAGTGACCAGAAATGTTGGAAATAATAAGCAAGCCTTGCTCATCAGTTTGAAATTTTCTTCACACGACACGGAAATGTGCTTCGGTATACAATTAATTTTCTTCTGTTAAGGAAAGCTTTTGAAAGAAGCTTCCTTGCTCAGCTTCCAAGTAACTCTAGGTTTATTTTTTACTCAAAGATAGCCAACCCAAAAGGAATAGGAGTAGAAACGAATTTCAGCACACGGTATTAAGAGACACGAAAGAAGATGAAAAGAATCCGCGGATAGGAAAGGTGAAAAGGAGTGTGCAAGGGGTAAAAGGAGCAGACAGCGGAGAGACATGGGGAAGAAAGACGAAGTTCGGGGGGCCGAAGGGCCAGAAGGACGGATCATAGTGGGAAGCAATCCGGTTTAAGGGCCGTTCAATTATCGCGAGAATTGTCAGGCCCGGCAAATACACTTCCCCCAGTAATCCGGCAGGGAACGGGCTATTTTCGAGGCCAGAAGGACGCATGCCCGGGGAGTCGTCAGCATTAGCCCGGAAAATAACCTCCTCGGGGGGACGCCCACACTGGAAATGGTTTCCCAGCTGTGGACAAAAGTTGCTTGTTCGCTATTACGCTCGCCGTCATTGGTTTTTACCTGTGCTGATAAAGCGTGGAACTGTAATAAAATAAATAATAATTCTAATCTGAGCCTGAATGATGCTGAGTTTGAAATAAACGGCGACGGTGGAAATATTTCCCGTCCGTTATTATGTTTGCTAGGAAGAAACAAATTTTTTACGGTCTGGAAAGTTAATTTCCTTTACATGTACGAAAAAAATAATGAAAAATTTGCATCACCAAAATTTAATAACGAATAAAGGGAATTTTAAGACATAAAAAAATACAGTAACTTATCCTAATCCAGTTACTTCATATTCAGATCGTGGGCTAAAAATGTACCCTACATTACAGTGGTTCAGTGGTAATGAGAAAAGAAGTTATTAATGTTTGTCTCTGTATTATGCAAATAAAAAGGAACAAATTTAACCACCTCTAAAATAAGTTTTTTGCTTTTTAATAATATGTGAAATGGAAATTTATGTAAAATTTTTAATTCTAAAAAAACGGACTCTTTATCGAAAGTAAAACTTACTTTTTTCGTAGAAAAACCATGAACTATTATTTTCTTTGCTCTTTCCATAAATGAAAGTAATTCAATTTGCCACTTGCGGCAAATAATTTTTTGTCCATATTGAACTCAACCGAAAAATAATGTCCTTGAATGCGTAGGATATTATTCAGGTCTACTGTTTATGGAAGCATCCTACCTGCGCTAGAGGCTCAGAAGTGACGGAACTGTAAGGGTGACCTCGAAGCGCGCATCAAATGCCGCATCGCCACAATGAACAAAGTCCTAACTAGCCTGCAAGTTTTCCCCCTAGTCCATTTTTACTATAGGACTCTAAGTGGCGACCATATAGTTTCATTAGTGAAAAGTCTGTAGCCAAGTTCATTGCACGCTCATGTCTGAATTCCAAATATATCCTAATAGTATTTTTTGAAGTAATGTAGTCTCTGAAGGTCGTTTTTAGCTGTGTTTGAGGGCTTAGAAACTGTCTTTTAATCAACATGGTGTCTTAAGAAATATATTTTGCCCTTGTCCGAAGTGTTTTACTTTAATACATTGTGACTATGGGCACATGTGGAATAGTTCCGTAAAAAAACGTATTTACGAACACAATGCAACGCATTTGAATCGCATGGTAGGCGGCTCCCTAAATAAGAAATGCAGACATGGCCAAATAACAAGACGCGAATAAATACATACATCAAAAAATCATCTTACAGTATTAACACTTGTATATCATCGGCTGTAGCTGAATTTTTATGTTACAATATATCAAATGTATTTGTAGATTTTTGCCCCTGAAATGTCACATATTTTGTTGTCAAAATAAGCCAAAATGAACCAAAATGATTTTTTTGCTAGCAAACGGTACATTATTTTGAAAAACGCTCTCCCAAAATTGTGTATAGTATGACTGTACACAGTCTCAAATTTTTTCAAATCGTTTGGTTAAAATATATTTGAGTTATTTGCAATAGTTTGAAATAAATGATGGATCATGGCCTAAAAAAAAACGGGGCATATTTAATAATAACAAGACTTTCAATTTTGCTGTATCAACAACGTAGTGTAAAAGGGGTCTACATGAAGCAAAATCCCACAAAAAAGTTTAATACAGGTATCCTAGACTTCCACGACGAAATGTCCACCTACTTACAAAATATTACAGTAAACAATGAAAACTGGTCATGCTAGAAACAAGTAAGTAGCAGCGGGAAAAGTTGTGACACTGACACCTGCCAGATTTTAAATAAACCGAACGAAACTACTGCCATTTTAGGACTTCATTATCGTTCGCACTTAGTTCCACAGAATGTCTAACACAAAAAACCTACTACCATTCCCTTAGTGAAGCTTCTGATTCCGTCCCTTGAAAGTTAGGTCAAAATAAAAATCTTCTGCGGTGAACGTCAAATTAAATCACATGTGCATTTAATTGGCAAATCCACTCGTGTATTCTAATGATGGCTTTCTCGGTTGTGTCACCGCTCACTACCACCTTAAGAAGGGAGTTTCCTAGATTTATTTTATGTTTGCTTACTTCTATCTAAATTGTATGACTTAATTTCGAAATTCAGAGGCAGTAGTAGCATAAAGTATTACTTCACATAATTTTTTAAGATTAACTAAGCTGGCTGTTATCTACAGCCTACTGGTGTGAGACTGAAATCAGTGAATAAATAGTTTATCTACAACGATTGTACAGATCTAAACACTGAAGATAAGCAAACACAATATGAACTTCAAATAACTGTTAACACATTTTCAATTTCCTACTTGGCTTTCATTCTAAATGATAAACAAAGCAAACATGTTAAGGTGAAATGTATTTAAGAATACAATTTTAAGTAAACTCCCTCTCCCCCCCCCCCCCGTATGACTAAAGTCTTGATATACGATGACAAGGAAAATGAGATGGTACCCGTATGTTTATGTTTTATGGCTAAGACGACGTGCTATCAAGCTAGTGCGTGACTTTCTGCAGGGTAAAAATGCGCAGCTCTGACGAAGTGAGAGCAGTTCCTGTCTTGCAAATAAACTGACGATGCACTCTTACGATACAGAATACGTGGGAGAGCATAGGTAGTCATACCGCTCGAAACCACGAACCTCGCATGCAAGAGACAGACAACGACCTACATTGTTAGCAAGAAAGTCGGGACAAATACCTGTACATGAATATGCTACCAGCAGGAATCTTCATTCTGAACTATCTTGCGACTGTATGTCTTAGGAGCTTTTATACCAGCTACTCGTTTGCTATCATGACATGTTTATCTTTTGTAATGTCAAAGTTTTATTTAATCTACTTACGTTAAAGTGTTCACTTTAAAAGCCCAGATGATAGGAACAGAAACCTACGTTACAAAAACTAGATGTCATCCTACATGTTGCTGAGGTAATACTAGCCACTGGAAGGTAGTAATGGCAAACGGTTCGCCAGTTTCGAGTCTCTAGGCGAGGGTTCAATTACCGACATTTTAACGACCGTACTGCTATTAATCCCTCTACCTTGAGTAGGCCCTACCTTAAATACCAGCCAGCATGGGACCAAGAGTATTTGTCAGGCAAGGAATGTTTTTCGTTTCTGTAACACTATAGACAATTTTTTTTAACTTTCCATGATTAGTCATGTAATAAAAATTCAAAAATTGTGTTCCTTAAAACTGTAACCTTTCATCACATAAAAATTGTCCTACGGCTTCTAACCATCGCAATCAAAAATTTATTATTTGCATGCCGTGCAGTTGTAGAACTTTATTAAAAATGATTATAATAATTAGGCCTACATATAACGAGTGACAAAACAAAATGAAATAAATCACTAGTAAAATAATATCTCCAATCCCCGTTTTGAGAAAATTAAAGTAGTAGAAATCATAGATGAAGCATTTTCTCTTTTTAAAAAATGCACAGTTTCTGGCATCACCAACAGCGTCTCTCATATAAATAGCGCAGCAAGCGTCTCTTTTTTCCTAAAGCGAGACGGCCAGAGTAATGTTTTGTCATTCGAGATTATTGGTTCGATCCCCGTAACTAGCCACCTAAAGTATGGTACTAAATTTCGACTTCTGCTGAAACATGATCCCCAGAACCCCACCAAAAGATTTCTTTCAACTAAGAAGGTTAGTTGGTATTTTAATTCCATGAGAACTATTTACAAAAACTTCTTGTAATTGTTTTCATACGTGCTGGTGAGTTACAAGGTATTTTCTTGTAAAATTAACAAAATAATTATCTTGTAGAGTCATACTATAATTATTTATGATATTTTGTTTCCAAAATTCAACGATAAATTGCTTTCTTGCTGTACACTATAAGTTATCTAGGATATTTGACTTACCAGACGAAACGCAGGGTGCATAAATCGTAGAAATCTCAGAAAATACACTGACTGTAGTGGGGTATGCTGTTCTCATCATAGCTCAACTCGTCCATGACTTTGAAACAGCGGCTGGGATTTTATTTGTTGTTCAATAATCATTATTTTATTTTAAACGTTACATTGTTAATACTCATGTTGTAGTATATTCAGAATATATTTAGTTTCGACCATTTAATAGGCCTACTTGTTAAACATTACGTTAAGTATTTCGATAGATTAGAATTTACTGATTACGTTATAGTGAGTAATCGTTAAACATGCGGTAGAATATCGTGATCTGTAAAGTAGCCGAAGAGTTTACCTTGATTTTTTGGGTATCAAAATCTTCCTTTTTTTTTTTTTATATATATTTATCTATGATCTGAATTTAGAAGGACTTCGTGATATCGAGCAACATGAGCGGTTAGTTAATGGGTGGAATTTTATTACAAACGTCAACTTGTTTCATGGAAAAAAAAATAAACTGTTATTTTTTAAAATGAATATACGGAAACAATTTGTACCGGGCTTGGGTCTCTAAGCTTATGATTTATTTTTCATGGAAATTAATTTCTAGCATAAAAAAATACACGAGTTTATGGGAAGAGTAAACAAACCTTGCAGGTGCGCATGTATCTCTTGTTTTTAATTCCGCTTGCACGTGTATAAAACAGAAGAAGGGAGCGTGTATTCCTACAGAAATATTTTACACATTCGCTGAACGTATTCACACCGTTTCAGAGAACGTATTTTGAATTTTTATTTAATTAATCTTCGATTCTAGTATTCTAATCCAGTTCTCTCGGAGAAGTGTGATTGTGTTTGCGTGAAGAGGGCTTACAAAATGATGTAACTTACATTAAAATCTAAAAATATCTCACAAAGGGAACGATTCCGTGAAGATTAAATGTTGGTGTTCTTTCACGGCTGAAGAGCGAGAGAAAAATCATCCTTTAGAGATTAAATACCCGTTTCTGAACGCGTTAGTTTGTTATGAATTGAAACCCGTCTGTGATGCCTAGTAGAGCGAGTAAAAACATTTGCAAATATTTTATACTGAATCGCCTTGAAGCCACTTACACGAACACAACTGAAGTTATTCAACACAGTCAAGACGACGACGCAATAAGCTACGTGTTTCGTCCGGTCGAACACACCTGGAGTTTTTTTTTTAAACGGCGTCACAGAAAAATATAAATTTTACCCACGTGTCCTCTTCTAGGTAATCTGATCGATAATCGAAACTGAGCTCTCCTGAATGAGAGTCTAGTATTTTACTACTACACTACCTGTAGTCGCAACTCCATTAGTATTATGCGAACCCTCGCACTGTACATAATGGGCACCACCATAAAATAATTGCGGCAAAAGGAGCAAATGTTATATTCCATGACAATTTTATATGCACATGTCTTCTCTCAACTCGTTTAGCTGTATCAACGTACGCTATGTTTCTGAGGGACAAACGCACACTGCGAGGAACTGCAAAACATACTGCGTGATTTACGTTGATTTCAGTTTCATATTAAAATCTCCCCAGAAAAACTCTAGGATGGTTACTTAAAGCAGGCCATGCATAGGCGTGCGCAGAACTTGATTAGTGCGAGTGCCAGATAATTACTTCTCCCACCAGGTCCTATAAAAAATACAAGAATAAAAGAGTAAAAAGCATCTTTATTGACATCACGGCAATGTAGCTTTACAGTAGGAATAACAAAAAATATTTCTTCAGCATATAATAATCCACTAAGCCAAACAGATCAGTATATTTAAAAAATTTAATAGATTTAAACTTGCATATGTTTTCATACAATAGTATTAAAAATTTATTTAAAAAGTAGTTTATAATTTTGGAATGAGACATATTAAAAACCTTAGGTAAATGTGGTTAACATAAGATTCTGAATTAAAGGGTAATCTTTTTTTTGGAAATGCAGTACTTTACTTATAAAATTTTTGTTATTTTTTATGCTGGTGAAATAAACGATGTCATGCCAACTATAATATTCTAATCATGGTACAAAGGCACCTGTGGCACCTGCCTTGAGCACGCCTATAAGGCCATGGTCTTTTACCTAAGTGGTCTTGACAATCTTAACGACTTGTTAGGTGTATTGTTTCTTCGCTATTGATGACATGTGAAGTCTTAATACCTCGGCCACTATGCATTCCACACGTCATTTACCAGATTTTGTAGGTGTAACTCACAGAAAAAGATGTAGGAATTTATAAAACCGCACAAGTGTTACCAATGAATAAACATGGTGTGAAAAACTAGTTTGACGCTTGTTTTTCGTATGGACGGTATGCGTAGAGCTGGATGGTCATGTTGTACTTAGTGAAAAGTACGGTGCATAACACTATTACGCGTATCATAGATTCAGTGCTAGCTAACGCATCTTCAGCTTCGTCACACAATATTGATTGTTGAAAGCTTGGAGGCTCTTGCAGTTCGCTTATCTGACAAACTGAAGTGTTTTGTTTGATATTCACCTTGCTAGCGATTGTTGAACCACAGAAAACCAACGAGAAAATGCTGAGTTTTGAAATGAAAATTTAAAACTCTCGACAATTTTTAAAAATTATATATATATATATATATATATATATATATATATATATATATATATATATATATAGTTTTTATATGTGCCAAATCACAGACTACAACATTGTTATACACTGTGAATTTTTTCTGTTTGATATGTCAGTTGGTTTTAGTGGCGTACATAAAACCGCAGAGTGCAAATTTTGACGTTTACGACTCATAACGCAAAAACTGTGACATACAAAAATTTCCTATGAGAAAGATTTAATCACAATAATTTCCTATGAGGAAGATTTATTCACAATTTATGTCTAAAATAAGAAAAAATAATATCTGATACAAAAATAACTATTAAGAATAATATGTTAAAAATTGAGGTGATCGTGCCCTGGTGTTCAAGTGCGATAAAATCATAATTTTATATCTATTAGAAATTTTGCTGGTTTAGTAGACGATACCTGAGAGTACAGTTTCCTCTAACGAAAAAAAAAAATTTAACTCGCTTAGTTTTCTCATAACGGTACGTCAAAGTAAAAAAAGACATGCTTTGCTGCCATGCAAATAGTGAAAACCAATTGACTTACGTGAGTGAAATAATTCACAGCGAAGTAACATGCCACGGGCTACGTAATAAAACATTTTTAAAAGAGTCAGTGAATTATTTTCGAATTTATAAAAATTGCAAAATTTTCAACTTTTATCTGTACTTTTGCAATTTTTTAAATATTCAAAATACTACGTTATGGTCATTTAAATGCTTTATTGCATAGTTCATGGGATGTAATATCACTGTGAACTATTTTATCCATGTAGGTCAGTTGGTTTTCACTATTTGGATGGCAGCAGAACATGCAAATTTTGAATTTGATGTACCGTTATGAGAAAACTACGCCAGCTAAAATTGTTTCGTAAGAGGTAACTACACTCACACGTATCGTCTACAAAACTAACAATATTCCATATAAATATAAAATTATGACTTTATCGCACTTGAACACCCTTAACAAACTGAAGCAAGCATTTTCTTCGCGCATTTTAAGTGAAATTATTTTGGTCAGCGCTTAACGTGGGGGTCTTCGGCACTGGTGAGGAGTGATATGAGGTGAGTATGGAGTAGCGTCAGATTGAATAGGCGAGGGAAATGGGAGATCCCCGAGAAAACCCGCCGACCAGCGGCATCGTCCGACACGATTCCCACATGCGAAATTCCTGGGACCAACCCCACCAGGAACCGAACCCTGATGGCCAAGTTGGGTGGCGAGAGGTCTGACTTCCTGACCACCGCGGACCTCTTCACGCATTTCAAGGTTATTCAAGAAGTAGCAACGCCAGTCTCCATCATGCACGAGAGGATAGACAAAATAAGTATACTCGAACAAAATTAATGGACTGTTCTATTACAGCACGTGACTAACTGCCAAGTCGGTCTGTTTTAAGGCAAGTTGAAATAGCAGTGAAAATCGTTTGAAAGAGTTTTCTGCGCGTGCGCATTGTCTCGCTGTTTGTTCTTAGTTGGGGACGTTGTAACTATGAGTCTGATGCGCTACGAAAACATGTTTACGGTGTATTTTGTTATTGAAACATAAAAGCAACAGTTTGGGATTGAAACATGGTGACTGAGATTTTTAGGATAAGTGATTTATAATTTCAAACTAATTATTTTGATAGCCTTAAACGTTTTTGATATCTAGAAACTTTGTCTTGTAAACATATATGTGCGGTTATATACGTTCTGTTCTTGAGAACTCGATTAGAAATTGTAACCGTGTAGTCACTTCTAACAACCCAGAATAGTGTAAATTGATGAACTGATTTCTTCCGAGCAGCGTATTTTACAGTCAAATATGAAACGAATTTAATTTCCCCACAGTAACGTTTTAATTCCCATTACCCTTCCTTACCAATCCACACAATGTAGTGGAACCGTGGAATAATATTATAACATACACATAAAATAAACTGACAACCTGTTCAGATTCAATTTGTTAATTTAATAACATCTCAGGGAATAAAAAATAATGAATAGTGTAAGAAATCATTAAAAAGAATAACATTATGTGTAGTTGCAGATACCACGGCAACACTAGCAGTCGGCCCATATCGATTAGTGTAAATTTAAAAGACAAATTGCGTTTAGTTGAAATGGCATAGTTCAGCTCGGAAAACAAAAGAAACTTATCTGCAGGGTATCCGTAAGTGTATATACTAGGCTGTTTAAAAAGGAAAGACAAGAGAAAATATAATTGTTTTTAAAAACTAGTTAACTAGCGGAGAGACAAAGAGACTAAAATTGAGTAAGTTTATTCCCGGTACAGTGCATTATTAACTGTTATCAAAACTTTGCTGTTTTTCTACGGTGTTCGCTACGTTGTGGTGTAATTCTCGTCGATGAGCAGGCCCTCTTCTGGTCTTCATATTTCTCGTATACTGTAGAATTCTGGGCCTTAAAAGGTCAACCGAGTAACCTTATTATGCTTGAATACTCAAAAATAAATTTTGTACTGACGTCACTACATCGTCGATCCACACATCATTTCTGTCCAAGATGGCCAAAACAATCACGCCTCTCTAAGCTACACTTCTTCCAAACCCTGCAAAATATATTACAACAAACGCAAATTAAAAATATCAGCCAATGAAAATACGTTTCTCTAGTGTTACCGTGGTGTTAATATCCCGTTGCCTCCAGCAACACACAAACATAGCTCTCGGCAACTTCAAGACATAGAGAGAATATAATTATGGAAATATGTATAAATCTGCAGTTAAACAAAAATTGTATAGTCAACCGGAAACATTAATTAAAATATTAGCCACACTATTAAAAGAAAAATATTCAATGGAAAAAAAACAATAATTCTGTCATTAAAATCACACTGTTAGCAAGTGAAAATTAAATAAATAAATATTCATTAATTACTGTGGCACTCATCATTAAACACATAAAACAGCAAAAATTGTTATTTGTCACAAATAGATGGCCTACGTGGTTGTGTGTGTGTATTTTTTTTTCCTGTAGCACAACGTAAGCCATATAAGAGACAAGGAAATTTCGCGTTGTTTCGTGGAATAATTAATGTAACTCTTCAATACATATGTGACCACAATCAAAATGGAACTTGGCTAACTTGGCTAAGAGGTTAAAAAGAAGTAAGTGTTTAAGGACAGAATTTAGATACGTCTTTCGATGGCTATCCACTCACCGATTGACTGTTACATGAAACATACTCGGCAGGGGTCTTACGGTAGTTGGATGACTGTTCATTGTAAGATGCTCGGAAGAGACGTTTTTCGGTGGTTGGTCGACTGTTCGTTGTACGCTGCTCGGAAGAGACGTCTTTCGGTGGTTGGTTGACTGTTCGTTGTAAGCTGCTCGAAAGAGACGTCCTTCGGTGGTTGGTCGACTGTTCATTGTAAGCTGCTCGAAAGAGACGTCTTTCAGAGATTGGTCGACTGTTCATTGTAAGCTGCTCGGAAGAGACGTCTTTCGGTGGTTGGTCGACTGTTCATTGTAAGCTGCTCGAAAGAGACGTCTTTCGGTGGTTGGTCGACTGTTCATTGTAAGCTGCTGGGAACAGATGTGTTTCAGTGGTTGGTCGACTGTTTATTGTAAGCTGCTCGAAAGAGACGTCTTTCGGTGGTTGGTCGACTGTTCATTGTAAGCTGCTGGGAAGAGATGTTTTTCAGTGGTTGGTCGACTGTTCATTGTAAGCTGCTCGAAAGAGACGTCTTTCAGAGATTGGTCGACTGTTCATTGTAAGCTGCTCGGAAGAGACGTCTTTCGGTGGTTGGTCGACT
>PNEQ01030491.1:21315-45824 GCA_003012365.1 Medauroidea extradentata | reverse complement strand
TATATATTGTAATTAGACTCGATTGGCGCGAGAATTATGTGACGCTATCGTCGACCTCGAGTCGCCATGGCCGTTATCGCTTGCTCCGTGCTTCAGACAGTTCAAAACTCCACCAACAGGTGGCATCAGAGTTAGGTTCTCGCCGCCAAGTTGCATATTTGGTTGCATCATTTGCGTGCGTTTGCCCGTTTTGCGTATATACACATTAAAATGTATTGGAAATTACTTTGAATATCATTGCCAAAATGATGTGAAACCATCGGTAATCTGTATATATTGTGTTTTACGTTTGCCAGACTAAAAACAACATACTTTTTATTTCACATGTTAAGAAAATACGTTATTTATTGTTTTTGAAGTGCGTCGTTGTTGTTCGTGGCAGTAGAATTGAACGAAACTTGAATTATTGAATAGCGTGTGTCATGTCTGTTGTAGTGGCGGTTTTTCGTTACAAATTAAAATAAAATATGCACTCATTTACGAGATTCGTAACGGCAATAATGCGTGTTGTTTAGATTAGTCGATGGACAGAAACCAGACATTAACTTGCAGGTATTTATAACTAAGATTACTTTTTTTTATATCTTACATTGCATTTAATGAGTAGATATTGTAGCTAAAATTTATCAGAGCAGTTTAATGTAGTTGTAAACATTGCACGACCCTATGTAAATAAAAGCACGTGGCATTATTTGTGTTTACATCGGCGGAAAGATATAAACCAGCAGGAAATGGAAATTAATCAGGGCTTTTTTGAGTTTTCACTTTATTCCGAATCACCTATATTATGGTGGCTCAGTGGGGAAGCGTGGATGGGTAGGGCGGATGGCAGAGCTAGCCGACGTCGCCGAGCGCGGCCCAACGTTGCCAACCGCACGATCCTAATCATACAAATACGATAATTTCGTGTCTTGTACGATATACGATCCAAATATAGGATCGTACGCTAATTGTACGACTGTCAGCATCTTGTACTCCGAGCACAGTTCTGTTAATATTTTCCATACTTTAATGGAAGTTTTGATAAAACACACGTCAGTGTTACTATATATATATATATATATATATATATATATATATATATATATATATATATATATATATATCAGAGTTATCAGTAATTTCACTTTTTAAATTTTTGGGAATTTTAATGTATAATTTTACACGCAAAAATTTGTTCATTATGTTTTAAAAAGTCTAATCTCAACGTTCAAAAGCCTTAATTTTTTTGCTAACGTACGATCCTGGAAGGGCTTTGTGCGATCTTAAAGAAAAAAGAACGATCCTGGCATTACTCAAGGTTGGCAACACCGCGCCGGCGCTGTCACTTCGTCTGGAAGAGCCGACCAGAGTAGTTGTAGTGAAGCGTAATTGTGATCTGATGGGGACGGCGTCAAGTGCCGAGCCGATGGTTTTGGGTCTCGGTTGAGTTTGGTGATGATTTCTGGTATATACTTTCGTTTTTGGCGAAGACGGCGAGCAGACGTGGACGTCTCTTCCACCCTTTGAAAAGCGACGATGTTGACGATCATGATAGGATTTTGCAACTTGCTGTCACGCAACTCCGTGTGGAGTTTGCAGTACGAATCGCCGGAATTAGAGGTATGTGCTGTTGATCTGTACGGGCGTGTCGCCTGTGGTTTTCGCGTCTGTTTCTCCGGATCAACAAACAGTTTGGTCAATTCGTGGAGTGGGCGCAACTTTTGATTATGTATTGACTTCCGTCGGGATAGAGCGACGAGACTTTGAGGTTTTACTCCAGTTGCGAGAGAAAAGTCATTCGAATGGGAATTGTATGAAGGAGAAGTGCGGAGTAATTGAGAAACTGATATTGCCTTTTACTGTAACTTTTACCTTACTTTTTTTAATGTACGGATATATTTGTATGTAACTGATGAAATATGAAATATGGTTATTGGAACAATTTGTATGACAAGTGGATGAAAATGCACGGATATGTGATGCGAATAATGTAAATAATTGTGTCAATTTAATTGGGTTACGTAAAGTGTTGATGGAAACGCACGTTTGCGTTTTCCTATTAGTCTTAAATGAGAGTAGAATTCAATGATTTATTATAAGAATATGGTTTTGGATTCCTTTAAGATGACGCCCCTAGTGAGGCATAAACGGTGTCTTGTTATTATTTGTGCTTTTGCCATCTTGGTTTAATCAAACACTGTGAGTCCCTTAGAGATTGGGGGCACAAATTGGGTGCGAACGCAACTAGGTACGTCTCAGTGGTAAAGTCCAATGCAGGTTTCTATGGCTTAGTTTTACGATTGCGAACGATATTTTCTCAGCTACAGCAACGTGAAAAAGGCATTTTTGCACTTTTGAGGAACTTGGGAATAATGTTTTTAGTAAGCGGACGGCATTTTTTAAATCATAGTGACACATTTTGAAGTGTGACTTCTTTTCGTATATAAACAAATTGGAAACATTTGTAATAGTTACACAAGAAAAAGTACATTCTGTACCACGCTACAGCACGTCTCACGCGTCTGGTCTACTAGGCGACATAAGGGCGACCTTGAAACGCGCATCAAACGACGTATCGCCTCAACGAGCCACGCTCTGAAATAGCGTGTAAGGTTCCCGCCGAATGGTTTTTAGTATGGGACATTGAGCGGTGACCATACAGTTTTATTGGTGGAAAGTCTATACAAAGTTCAATGCAGATGGCAATATGAGTTTCAAATACATCCGGTTCGTACATTATGAAGTATGGCAGTCTGAAACGACCGTTTTTAGTCGTGTTGGAGGGCTTAGAAACAGCGATTTTAATGACCATAGTGTCTTAATAATGAGGCTCTGACTTTGTCAGAAGTGTGTTTTCTTTTCGAACGTTGGCACAAATGGCACACGTGTAATTGTTTCGTAGAAAAAACCTGTTTACGAACACACTGCAGCGCATTTGAAGTGTGAGGAAGTCTTAAGCAGACATGTATGAAGACAATTGAGCAGTATTCGAATTAACTTCTATTGGATAAAGCTCTACGTCCGCTTGGCGACCAGGGTAGGCGATCATAAGAGTGCGTGATAGATAAATGAACGCTAAAAAAATCAATAGATTACTACGCTTTTTTCTAAGTCATTATGGGTAAAATACTCAATGACAATCCTAGACAATAGTATTTGCCAACTTTATGAGTAAATATTTATCCACAATTACTCATTTGTTACGCGTAATCTCTTGCGCCGCAGTTAAATGCACGAGGTTCCAGCGTCAGAGATTGTGCCTCAGAAGTTCGTAACACTGGAAACAATTTTGTTTAAAACGTTATCTAAAACTATTGTCTAGGATTGCTATTGTTTACTTTTCGCAAATTGGCTTCAAGAAACCTACAGTTATAGAGTAATGCTTTTAGCGTTGAATTATGTACCACGCCCTCTTTAAGTTTCAGCGTTTTCCTAGGATACTGCTCAAGACGCACAGCAAGTAACAAGCGCCAATGGCTTCGCTTTATTCTTCGGCCTGCGGCGACTTGGAGCAGCTCATCCTCTCGACAGTGACGTCACAACGGTTTCGTATCCCTCCCCCTTCACCCTTGTCACACGAGACAGGCGGGGCAGGCGACTTGTCACAACGAGTGTATGCGTGTTCCGAGAGCAGACAGCCGTCCACGCGACCCCGTTCAGCCCGGTGAAGGGGCGAGATCTGAAGAGGATGGGTGGTAGAGGGAGGCCAGTTCACAGGTTTGAGGAAGATGCTGGTGAGTGTTGAAGGGGATTTGTTGCTCAGAAGACAAATTCCGTGGACATGATGGATTCTTTTTCAGACGTCGCAACAAAGAAATGTTAAAAATTTCTACATTTTCGTATCGCGTAAAGCAGGGAATTTTACGACTCAGCTATATTACTATATATAACTTTATTTTCTGTAGTGTCACTTTGCACCTGGGTGGTGGTATCGTTGCACTAAACAACATTTGGTATTCCCGCAACTCTCACAGATAAGAAGAAAATATTTCCTGTGTATGTAAGAAATTAATGTTAAACCACACTGATACGACTTGCTTAAATTCTTAAAGTGTCACTATAATAATTAAGGTTATGATACGTCGCACGAATTTCCCTCACATATGTGCTAAATAACTTTCCAAATTATTTGCAGAGAATTCTTATTTTTTTTATGTAAAAATTTTGAAATAAAATATTAGTAACACTGCTTACACTGAAAGATGTAGTCTCAACACGAAAACACATTACTTTCTAATGATTAGTTTTGATTCCTCTTGCGAATGACTGGACTGTCAGCAGCTCTCCAGTGACTGGACTAGTTGGCAGTACTGTTTGCTCTGGAGAGCATGACGATCTGGCAGGAACATCTGGCCGACGGAAGCCTCTCCAGAGGGGGTCGTGTACTTTGACCGGCAAGGCTGTCCGGACTCTCTCTTCTGAAGTTGGCAGCTCTGCGATGAACAACAGGAAATACACGGGCAGTCCTAATAGAAGGGGCAACTTGGGAGGAAGGGAGAGAACCTCCTTCGCCTCGCAGCTACAGTTCGTAAGAGCTCCTGAATCGCGTGTCCAGCTCTCCTAAATGACCATGGCAGTGTTCCTTGAGCACGAGTTCCACAAAGATGCCCCGCGACATCAAGGATCCTCCCAGGAGAGCTTTACACCGAGAAGAGCGCTTCTGCCAGCGTTCCTTAAAAGACCACACTGTAAAAAATGCCTTCGTATTGACAAAGAACAACGAAGTTAAAAAAAATTGTTTTCAATGCTATAAAACTTTCTATTCCAATTTGTAAGTTAGTGACTTTAGTCCGAAGTAATTTTTTTTTACATCGAACACTGTGTAAAAAAAATGAACACCATTTGCAATAACAGGCATTAAAATATTATTTACCACTTTAAAGATTATTGACATTCTTCTTATAACACTAAAGGATTCAGTAGTGTCTCATGTCATCCTCCTTCCACTATGACGATCCATACAAGATTCATCGCCGGTTTTTGCATTTTGGAAACGAGGTAGAAATTGTCATTAGCCAGCGAGTTTGCTATGGTCATGTCTTTTTCTCTCATTTCCATTGCTGCTCTACAACTATCTGATCTCACACTAATCAGCGTTCAATGTACAGTTTTTATGAGCTCCATTTTACAGCGCACGACTGAAAAACTATAATATCACATGCTTCTGTGTTCATGTGTCCCAAAATATTTTCTGCGCTAACGAGTGTGGTACCTTGGGAACACACACAACATACACACATGCATAACATTTCTTGTGTGACTCACAAGCAGTAAATGCATTACCAGAATGAAATTTGCGGTTTGAGGAACAGAAGCGAAGAAGCGGTAAATATGACACTGCCGCGCCTACCTAATATTCCGTCGCTGTTATGCTAAAGGTCTGAATTGTGGCGCAGTGCTTCTGTTGTCCTTCTGGTACTACGACAGTGTAAGGCGACAGTCTGAATGGCAGTAGTTTGCACGTTTGAGGCATAGAAGTGCGAAGCTCTAAGAACGACCACAGTACGTAGGTACATCAGCCTCAACCTAGCATTATGACACAAATACATTATCTTGCGTGCATTGTTATAATGGTGACACTATTCTTTTACGACGTAATATTAAATTTACAGATTTACTGAACACGTCTAATTTTTTATATCTCACTAAGAAGTTCTAAACTAACAATGTCCTCAAAAATTATCCATTTTCGCCCTAATTTTGGCAGTGAGATAATATAATAATATAATATATACGTCTTTATTAATAATGTGGCGAAGTTAAGGCATTTTACCTTTTCTTACACCTAACGGCTTAAATTACGTACAGTTTTGAATATTATTAAATATTAGGTGCTTACAACTAATAACGAATAGAAATTTCGTTTAACAATTTTTGAAATTTAAATGAAATTAGATGATTTACCCATGTGAACTTAAAATTTGTTAAAAGTTAAACCGTAATTACAAAAAAAAAAAAAAACACTGAAAAAAAAAACAGATAAAATACTCATTCACTCGAATAGAACTACAAAGATTCCAGCTATTCATAATTAATGGAGTCACACTAAGACGTTAATTAATAATTACATCACGAAGTTTAAGTGCAAGTAACAATTTTGTACACTGGATTTTAGTTGGAGGAACTGATTAGGTTATACACGCGTAAACCGTTATTTAAATGATATGTCTAAGCAGGCATCACTTACACATATTAAGTAAGTTTCAAATAAACTTCCGTGGACCGAGGCCCTGCACGCCGCTGAACGGTCTGAGCAGGCGACCATCTTAAGGTGGCTGTCTGGGTTAACGTGTTTTGCGCCTTCGAGGCCCAGCAGTGCGGAAGTGGTAAGGACGAGACAGCACATGAATCACGCCTCCTCCTAGCCTCTAGATGCAAGTCACTGAACTGGTGTGCAGTCTTCTCACCGACAACCTGTCTGTATGTGACATTCAGCGGTGACTCTTATCATTTCATGAAAGATTAAAGTGTATTGTACACACCTATACCTTTTAAAAGTATCTGCGCTAGGATTTACAAACATAAGGTCTTTGAAAGTTTCTTGCAAAGGGGCGGAATAACGTACTGTACTATTGTGGACATACGTCATTGAAATATTATGTCGTCCCAGAAATCTTAGAATGAGACTAAGAAAGTACACAAACAAACTACAAATTAAAAACGAAAAAAAAAGAGAAAACAAGCCTAGTTTGGCTGCAGTCAACACATCCATAAACCTAAACAACATATGAAGGATTCCATAAGGAATCAGACAATAACTAATAAAGGAAAATAAAATAAACATCCAAACATAAAAGTCGAAGCTCAAAACAAAATAATCTGTAAAACGCAGGACACCACAATTAAGACAGCACAGACAATACTGGGACGAAGACAATGTTGGACACAAGACAGAATAACGAGGACGTCACTAACAACAGACTAGACGACACAAAAGAACACAGTACATTTATAAAGGCCGACTATTCACGACATTTTGGGAGCTGACATCTGCTCCCGTCTTCAGGTGAAGTTTTTATTTTTTTTTGTGTTTATTTTAATTTTCTTTATTTGTTGTTGACTAATTCCTTATGGAATCTTTCATGTGCTGTTGTTTCGGTTTATGGATGTGTTGACTACATCGCAGGCTTGTCATCTAGTTTTTTTAGTTATTCTTTTGTCTGTATTTTTTATTAGTCTCATTATAAGATATCTGGGGCGACATAATGTTGCAGTAGCGTATATCCACATTAGTACAGTACGTAAGAATGATAAAAATGACCGCAAAAACGTAAATTTTCGTTATTTTTGGGCGCTTGAAAATTTGCTTTAATGACTAGTGAAATGGGTGTATATACACACGTGCAACTTTCTCTGAATGCTATTACTATGCAGACATCAGTCATGTGTGATGAGCAGTTTTCGGAAAATTTGCTTACGGCAGGAGCTGTGCACACTGCTCGGAGGCCTGGGCAGACGGCCACCTTAAGCGACAACTCTGTAATTTTCGTAGAAGAAAACATGTCTATAATTTTACTGTAGGACAGTTGAATAGTTTGGTTTGCATGTCAAACCTATATTCTAAGATATAACTGTGTCAAATAGACGTCTTTAGATCGTGGAACTAGCATTTATTATGCCTGCAATGTTTTGAATTCACTCGTAAATCCCCTGTGAAAAATATTTGTTTTCTTACATATTTGTGTTAAAATGACGTCTTGTAATTTTGAAACAAATATCAGATTTCTGAATCACAACGTGATTCAACCGCCAGGTAAGCGTAGGTCTTTATGAATCAAAACTCGTATTGTGTCGCAGATGGAAAGTCTACGCCATTTGTCGCGCTTAAGAAATTTTTAAATTCAAAACGCTTAATACAGATAAGACCACTGTTTCGTATACGTATCACATCTATATTAGATACCGTTGTCAATCAGGTGACATTCTCAGAAATATTCCTGTCATAGTTATATGAAATTTTGATTATTCAGCACCAGTAAAGTTCTGTATTTACTGATCAGATTAGAAAAAAGGTCGACGTTCTAAAATTTTTTCAACGACTTGTTGTTTCATCGTTGTATCACTCCAATAGTTACATTTTTACATTATTTTGTAAAGCGTTAAAAGAAACTTTTAAATTTAACGACCAATGCATGTACCACTTCGCATGAGCAGCCATATTAATCAACATAGCGTTGATTCCAACAGATATAAATACTTGAACCGGAAAAATACAGTCGTAGCTTTACTTCTGCTCTCGTGTAGCACATGCATTCAGCGGAGAAATCTGGCTGACAGGTTTTTCCTTTTGGCTTCTACCCAACCCGACCATCCTTCTCTAGTTAAAGGAACGTAGCGGTACGAATTTTCACGAAAAACTTATTCTCTAGTCTTGAAATTTTCTACGAGACCATTATTACATACATAAGCATTTCATAAAGTCTTGCTATGCCAAAAATATTTAGACCTAGTTGAATTTGTTAACTTATATAAAAACTGTTATAAATATACAATTCCGCATTTTTCTCATTATAAGGATGTTATTTTAAAAAATCGTGTCTGCAGTATGACCCACATAACATCACAGCGCACATTGCTTTGTGGCCATTCGATTGTTCTGGGCAATATTCCAAAGCTAGAAAAATTTTCGCAGTTTTAGTGAGACTATCATATTTACGAAATATATTTTCCGCTATTTCGTAACTCGATAACATGTTTAGACTGTTTTATTTAGGGGTTATTGCACGCTACTGCCGAATAACGTTCACAATAAGCTGCAGTATTGTATATAAATGTATCAAAACAAAATCAAGAGATAAGCCCTATATGTAATTTCACGCTAACCGGAAAAAAAATTCAACAAAACAAAAAAAAAAAATTGTTAGTAAACGGACATATAATTTCCCTCAAAACTATTTCAGCTTACTTTGCACAAAAATTCAGTGTCTTATGAAAAAAAAACGTCTAAATCTTGTACCCTAGAGCCAAGCATCAATTGCTGTGGTTCTCAACGACAACAATACAGAGTATTTCTAAACAACACTGACAAACTTCAGCATGCGATTCCTTGTAAAATAAAAGTAGAATACATAAAAAAGGACGCTTTGTACACACTTAAATTAACTATGAGGAACAAACCCTTGAAAATCGAATTTTCAAACTGGATTTCCGTAAAATATTTGAAAAACAATATTTCTATGGAGGACAATGTTGTTGGACTCTTCTCATCCACCGCAAATTCTGGAAAACACTTGCCACCTTTATAAAATAAACAGGGGTGGTCACACTCTTAATTGCACACAACTTTTGTTGCGCCAGGAAATTCGGACATTTGATTAAGCTTTATTTAGCTGTGTGACCCGTGCAACAAAAATTATCCCCTTGCTGCACCTATATAGGACCTATCTTTTTTCATTCAAAACGCACTAAAGGAATCGGCGCGGTGTGTGGTACACGTTGTTTACTGTGAATTTCCACCGCCACCTGTGAACTGAGCACACCAAAACAATCATGTTCGTAGCATCGCCTATGTTCTGTGCTTTGAACGCTACGCCGAATGAATTATAAAAGTGAAATAAAACATTTTAAGTAACTCCCAACATAAAAAACTCTGAAAAGTAAAAAAAAAATATATATATACAAAATGTCTCTCCTGACCTTTTAACTTCATTACGAGTACCTATTAATGTTTTGATGATGAGCGCTCTCAAGTCGGGGGACCGCTATGTGAAGACGTATAATTAGTTATACATAGGTAGGAAAAATAGAAAATATCTACTAATTTCAAATTGTACAAATTAACTTAGTTTTCTACATCAATCATACAAGGTATACTAAGTTCATGCAGTATGTCGATATTGTACCAATTATATAAGAGCCGTTCGCTTGATAGCCGCGCGCGATGTGCAGTATTTGGCAAGGGGGCGAGGGCGTCACAGAATGTGACGACCCGAACGGGCAGACACTTCAGGGCTGATGTCATTGAGGGTTGTGTCTATTTTGCGAATTTTTCAGACTAAATTAATCAAGACTGAAAACTAAACGATTGGATATTGTTGTTTTGTTACATGCCAACGTTGCTTACATAGAGTAAGTCGTCGTATAATCCATACTTTTATCATTATCAATATTATTTTTATTTGTATTCTTTTTATTTAATTTAATTGGCGATCCTCCGACGTGACGACGCTCATCATAAAAATATTAATAGGTACTTTTAATGAAGTTAAAAGGTCGAGAGAGAATTTTTTAAAACTTTTAAGTGTTTGTTTATGTCGGGGTTACTTAAAATTTTTAATTTTACTTTTATTTCGTTCTTTTTAAATTACCCGCATACACTTAATATTATTAAATATTTTAGTATTGCGACGACGAACGTTTTGAGTTTCTACATGAATTTATTTATTATTTGTACTTCTTTTGTTTTATTTAATATTTTGTTTGTAAATAAGTTATTGGTACGTATTGATTACAAAGAAAAAAATTTTTTTTTAGGTTAGATGACAGTAGTAATTCTTTTATGTTTAAACAGCTGAACAGATTTCCTTGAATCATAGCTAAGAACCATCTCGATCACGTCAGCTTTCAAACAAAACAAAAAAAACAGCATCACAATCGGTCCATTCGTTTAGGAGCTACGATGCTACAGACAGACACACGGATACACATACAACAGACACGTCAAACTTATAACACTCGTCTTTTTACGTCGGGGGTTAAAAACGATAGGTCCTGTAAAAGAGGAAAATTACTGTTATATAATTCACATACACTCTAAATCTGAATTAGTGAATATTCACTGATTCACGCCGATGGATGGAGCAGTTTCAACAAATTGAATGCGAGGAACCACTGTGGAATCGGTGACTATTCACTGATTCCGATAAATAGTGCCAACATTCCACAAGTTAATTGGTGAATGTCCACAGATTTCCCAGTAATTTTTCACTGATTCAATAAGTTAAAACTGTTCTTCGAAAACAACTGAAAATAACCGTGAATATTCACTGATTCACTTGTGAGATGTTGACACTCGTAAAGAAAATCAGTGATTGTTAACTAATTAAACAGTGACTATTTTCACAGATTCGTATTGTTCAAACTGCTCTATCCATTAGCGTGAAAAAGTGAATATTCACTAATTTAGATTTAGAGTGTAGCTAAATAATTCTTAATCAAGTATTTGAATTTCTTGGTGCATGCAAGTAGCCTTGTGTATGGCCCATCTGATATTTTCATAAGGGTGAATAATATTTCCCAAAATTCGCACTGACTAGAAGAGGTTAACAACACTAAGAAAAGTTCAAAGTATTGTCCTTCCAAGTAATTTAGTTTCCCGTATTTTTGTAAAATGCCGTTTAAAAATTCAAATTACAAAAGCATATTTCTTCGTTAATGTTAAGTTTAACACAAATGGTTTTCTATATTTACTGCTTATTTATATACAAAGCCAGTCGGAAACTCACCTATAAGCGACTTCATTGTTAGTAAGAACTGTTTCAAGGTTGGAAGTTAATCGCGATGATAATCTTAAAACGTTATTGAATTCTGAGCGGCATACATTTTTACGTAATAGTAATAGGCTGTTATACCGAGATGCACCATGCAGAAAGGATCGCGTCCATTTAAGGTGCACAATAACATGCACTACGAAATTTCACACGGGGAACGACAAACCAAAGAAATTAACCACGGTAAAGTTAGGATATGTGAAAAATGAGGTTGGAAAGTTTTCAATCTCAGTCAGATTTTAGGTGATTTCCTAGAGACTGTGTAGTGGCATTGAGTTCTATATTCATTTTGTGGTTATGTAGCGGTACCCAACCTAGCTTATGAAATTATTTATCTTATTTTTTGTTATATTTACAGTAAGTATTTACGGCTTTAAACTGCTGTAAGCAACTTTTTTTTAATGTTTTTCCAGCAGAATAACCCCAAATTTACCTTATGAGCACGTTGATGTAATGTTTATATTTTACTTTATATTGCGCTATACAAACAATGAAGAGTGAGATGTGAATGGACAAAGACTTTGCGTTACGTGTTCATATTTAGATTACTTATTTAGTAACAATGATTTGTTATACGTAAGATATATTTTCCCGATAATATTTTATAGTGTGTAATGGAATGGAATGTTAATTTTGGTAGGGCTGGCCAGACTTAGGTTTTCTTCCTTAAGTAATTAAGTTGGGAAAATTTATGGTTACCGAGGATATTTCAGTGCCGGGAAACGATTGCACATCGGTTGCTAGGAGCAACGGGAATGTTTAATTTCGGACTGAAAAAGAAACGACGCCATGATGGTGCAATGGAAGCCCGAGGTATTTAAAATATGAAAATACATCTTGGGAAAATGGATTAGTGGAAACTGGAATTTCGACATTGTGGTATTAGTTCCGAAGCTCAGACGAAAATGGTACTGTTTTGCTGAACTGCAGCAACACACTGAAGCTAATGTAAGGAATTCCAATTTGATTTTATACAAATTTTTTTAGATACAGCTTTTCAAATGTGGTATTTGGCCTAACTCGCAAAACCCTGCAGATAAGATCATGCTGCTGACTAGTCGTGGACATTTTTTTTATTATTCTGGCGACTGTTTTAAATTATTTAGAACAATATTTTATTATTATTTTTTTAAATCCAGTTTTTTTTACTATGTAGAAGAATTTATTAAGAAGCCTAAACATAGTGCAGTCTGGCCTTGCTCTGAATTGTCTGTTACGTTTCGTCTATACAAAGACACATTACACTGCATTTTACGTTAGTAATTTCCGTTGAAATTAATTTTCTTTCATTATTTGGTTGGAGGTAAGTGCCCTGGAGGTGCACACGGAAGGGTGAGCTGAAGGACTTACCACACGTCTATCTGCAGACGCAGAAGCAGTTCTGGTGGTGTCTGTGGTACCAACAGACAGACTAGACTATGAAAGGGTTCGCCCCATCTAGTCTGGCCACCGTATAGGAATTTCAGCCATCCCATGCAGAATCAAAGCCGTTACATAGAGACCTGAAAATGTCGCGTTTTCATTTGGGTACAAGCTAGGATTGAAACTACTGTAAATTCGTTTCACTTGTCACAATTGGTTCTTTCCTCAATTTGACACCTCCTGTATGGCACACAGCCAATAATAAAGAAGGAACAAAGTGCAAGACCAATAATTAGAGCCACGATTTTATGGCGAAAAGATTTTTGCAACATTCTGTTTCGATCCGTCATGTACACTCCTGCAGCTCTGCTACTTCGTCTGTGATTGGATGATTTTACTCTCACTGGCCTTGGCAAATTATAGACGTACGGAGTCACAATAATCTTATTCTGATTGGTGCAGTCAAATGAGACACGTGTCTGAACATAGACACGCTGCCAATAATCTTGAAACAGAACTGCCGATGTGCACGTGAGTCACTGAAACAAAGTGGGGCAAAAATTTTTTCGCGACAAAATCGTGGCCCTACCAATAATACGTTTTCACTGTGTCCGACAGCATCCAATGAACAACTGTTGTCTGCCTGAGTACACAGATATTCCTAGAATCTAGCCTACACGTCAGTGAACCCGCGAATTTTTCCCGTCTCTACCGTTACACTACAACTGCGTTTGTATGTGCGAGATACAAAACAGATGGAGCACTATGGGTGCTGCTGACCGGCTTATGCAGTATCGCCGATTCGCTTGAACCATTCGACTGGCGTGCAGTATTTTCTCCTGTACATTATTATTATGTGACTTTAGATGGCGACCATAATATGTAATGTTATTTGTGGGAAGTACGGTAAATGCTTCAACACAGGCTTATATCTTTGATTTTCGAATGTGGTCGTGTTATACCTAGAGGCACGATTATTTCGTGTATTGTTTTTAGGTCAGGTTGAATGCCAATAATATATACTTCACTACTCCTTCTTTGATTAGACGACACCTGTTTCAACACATCTTTGACGACTGCAAGCCAGTGATAAATAAAATAACAAGTCGTGGTGGTAACACAGGTTACGGTTAGAAGCCAAACGATATTTGACTTTGGCCAGTGTGTGTATTAGGTCTGAGAAGTCTAGGCTGTTGCCAGATGAATACGCGAAATACTCGTGCCTCTAGTTATACCAGATACAGCAGTCTGAGAAAGCCGTTTATTGCTATTTTGAGGTGCCAGAGTATCGTCAATCAACTTGCCGAATATTTAAACATATAATGGCATCGTTTGAAGTGTGTATAGATTTTGCAGATATGCAAATGTGATGCGTAGAGGCAGGACAATTCGTGGATTCACTGACCTGTCGTCTAGCCTCCAAGAATATCTGTTTATTCAAGCAGGAAACAGCTGTTCATTGGCAGCTCGCTAACACAGTGAAATGGGCTCGCAACGAGTTACATTTTTATTATTGGCTCATCGACTTCAAGACGGTGTCAAGTAAAGTCACGGCCATTTGTCAAAGTAGCACAAACTTACAGTTGCTGGAATTATAGCTTGTGCCTGGAAGAAAACGCGAATTTTCCAGGTGTCCAGATGCGCGCTAAGCAGTTTAGTCTGACAAGGAATAATAGCAACTATACACAATACATTTGAAGCACTGGTAGGGAAGCGCTTTGAAACTCAACGATGTGTTGTAGGTAAAGAGAAGACAAATTTTTTGATAGGGCTTTACGTCTCGTCAACAGTACCGTTATTAAATACTGTTACACGAAACTTTAGGACAGAACCGGGAGAAAAATCGATCATGGTCTGTGTTCAGGAACTATCCTCGCATTCGCTTGGAGCAATTCCAGGGAACAATGGGAAAACCAAAATCGGGATAGCTGGAGCCGTAAATCGAACCCAGATAATATGCGACGAAATGCAGTGACAGTTTAAATGGGTAAACTCAGGGACGCATGTAGTCTTTCTTTCGCCCGAAGCAATAATTTTGACTTGCAGCCCCCCCCCCCCTCCATGTACTTTTACTTCCCATTTTTCATCATGCCAATCAACCGAACTGTAATAAAAGTATCTTGCATTCGTTCTTTTGCGCTCGCATAAATATCAGTATACAGTTTTAGTAGAAATACATAAAACCTGTACTTACTAGCTACCCACACAACATGTTACCTTACTGTAAGCCTTGCATTTGACTTAAACTTGTATGCTGGCATACGTATTTTTTAGCTTGCAGGCTTGCACTACAAGCTTTCTGTAAGTTTATTTAAGAAAAATGCTTGCAGTTAGCCTGCGTGATAAGCTTGATAGCTTACAAGTTAACCTTAAATGAAGTTTAGTATGTAAGCTTGCAACAATTTAAAAAAAGTTTCAACTAGGCTACTTGCAGCACGTTTGCAGCAAGCTTTCAGGCTTGTCGTGGCACAATTGTTGCAAAGTTGCTGGATTGCCTGGATAAGCTTGCAGTAAGCTCTTCCTGCTGTCTGGGATGTAAGTTAACGTCAGCTTGTATTTGACTTGATTTTAGCTTGCCATTACAAGCTTGCTCACGAGACTTGCTGCAAGCCTGCTTGCCATCTTACATTTCACTTGATTTTGGCTTGCCATAGCAAGTTTACTCACGAGACTTGCTGCAAGCCTGAATCAAGCTTTCAGCAAGTTTACGTTTCACGTTAATTTAACTTTCCATAGCAAGACTGCTCAGAAGTCTTGCTACAAGCCTGAACCAAGCTTGCGACAAAGCTGTATTTGACTGTAATCACACTTGCGTAGCAATTCTGGTCATGTGATAAGCTGCAAGCATCCTGTCCCCTATACTAAGCTGATATTGCATTTAAATTTTACTTTGAAAATGTTTCATGAATTAAGATTGATATGTGCCCATCAACAGTGATCGAACTTGATTTAAACTTAACTTTGTAAATGAGCAAGCACTTTCAAAAGTAACATTGTTTCATATGCTAGCTGAAAAAACTATTACAATATTACGAATAACTGCAAGTAAACTGATATCCTTACTGTTGTTAGTAAATTCACCAACATCTGCATTTCCATAACAAAGTTCGCTGTCTTACAACTGAATCGCACTACTACACCTCTTAAGTGTTTACAATAGTCCAGTGGTTAGCATACCTGCTTTGAAGCAAAAGGGTCTGTTGTTCGGATCTTGACACAGGAGCCGAAATTTAATGTTTAGTAATTAACATCACAAGTCGATGAACAAGCAATATTTAAGATGTAAATTTGAATGATAGTGAAAATATTGCAGAAAATAAAAATATGATTTATTCTGTAGGCTTGAAAATTAAGTTTGCAGCAGTCTTGCAAATCAATCTTGCAGTAAGCTTGCAAATATAGTTCGCAGCAAGCTTACAAATCGAGCATGCAGCAAGTTAGAAATGTGTAAACTAGGCAACTTGCAGCAGATTTGTAACAAGTTTATTGACTTGCCATTTCATGTTTTCTGCAAGTTTACTGGCTTGCATTGGCAAGCTTGTAGCAAGTTATTTCTGCTGTCTGGGTACCATTAGCATTGTTTTAAGTGTACATACTTATTAAAAATACTGCGTTTATAACATTTAATGGTGTTCAAGGTTAATACAAATACAAAACTAGTAAAAGTCTACATTTTGGTAGATATTGTGTCTTTTTTACACTCATTTACATTTCATTCCCAAGTAAACGTTTTCGGTACCACCAGCGGCCCCCCCTCCCCTAAGTAGGTGCCCGGAGCAGTCTGCCCTCCCCCTGACCCCTTCCCAACTTGATCCGCACCTTGATGCATTGTGAGGTAACTTTCCGAGTTTTTCTCACCACTGTGTATATCGGTTACTCCGAAGATCATGAGTTTGGTAGCAAAGGGGAATAAGTATGTATGACAGCACGCACTAATCTCTCAGTTAATGATTTCTATATTATTTTTCATGTACCCTCATAGCTTTAAGCTGGATAATTTATTTCGCAGTAGAGTGAGCACGTTTATGTCACAGGATCGGCAGTTAAGCATGGAGAAGAGATGTAAGTAAGCTTCGGTTGCCATTGAACCTACACGGGATGGCGGGAATGTACAAAATGAAACGTCTCTTCGGCTCCCCTCACCGTTTCCCAATTTTTTATCATGTCAACGCTCGGCTCGGCGTTTGAATACGAAAACTCCGGGTCTGTTATTTTATTTGGCGAATTTTACCTGCAATATGACGTGCGTAGCAATTAAAGCGTGTTTCCAGTAAAAAATAATTCCTTCCCTTTCAGTTCCCTCCCTCTATTCATCACCGCTCGTTGCCTCGCCGACTGCAAACTAGCTGGAGTTTTACATTCGTCGCTCTAATGACGCCGTTCCGGCAAACGGACGACGCGAAAACAAAATAATAACAAGCTTTCTGGGTCGCGTCATGCGATGGGGAGAGACGAGCAAACATTTTTTTTTTCCGAGCGCGTGTGATGGAATAACAAATGCTCTCGTCGCATGCTCGCCTGAAAACAGGTAATCACGGTGCACTTTGCCACTTGCGTTGTAAAAAAAAAAAATATTTAAAAAATATTGCGCGCGTGAACTTGGGATATTCCTTTTCATTGTAATTAAATACCTGGATGCAGCTACCCTAGCGCAATGTCAAGGTTGTAAGCAGAACGTTTCTACGAACTTTTAAAGCAAACGTAATAAGAAATGTTTTGTTGCCTTGAAGTTAGTGTTGACTTTAAGTACTAAAATGTAATTCTGTTCCTAAACAAAACGTATAATATGTACTGTTTTTCGTTTTTCATGGTTATTTCATTGTGATGTTTGTACCTAACTTGTTTTGCAATAAATGGGAAGTCCGAAACATAAAACACAGTACAACGATTTCAATTAACGTTGGACTATTTATGTATTTAACCATGTAAAAATAAAATAATACATATGAAATACACATATATTTGACGAGTCGTACTATTTAGATAATCTTCAATACATCTAATAATATTCATAAGATACGTCAAAACTAATGGTTACTTTGTTAAACTTAAAATGATGTAACTGACCTAAGTGCTTTGGCAAACAAGACAAGCATCTGAAACAATTTCTTTGTATGGTACTTTTTTGTAATAAATTTTTGATCTTCATTTTTTTTCCATTGATAAACACTTTGTAGACTTTCAGGGACTGTTAGTCATGTTCAGAATGTTATTCAGAAATTTTTTGTTGAGTAGATGAGATTGTTCAATCTATTACTAATTGCTTCGCACGGTTTTACTGATTCAAATAAATAATTAAATTAATCACGTATGTAATTTTAATTATAACAACCAATAAATGATGTAAGGATAATTTAATTTAAAATTAAGATGTTTCAAAGTAAATATGGCCCATTTAAAACATCAGAAGTCATCGTGATAGTAAGAAAAGAAGCACCGAACGGGCATTTGCTAACTGTAGTATCAAGTGAGAACGTCTATTTGCTCATGGAAACTTGTACAATAACAACAAACAAACTCCATACAAGTCTTTCAGTATTAATTTTTTTATAATAAGAGTACTATGCTTAGTTTTGCTTATGTATTTGTATATTTTCTACTCATATATTTGTGTTACATCGTGCATATTCACGTCCGATTAACATGCTTTATTTATTTCCATTTAGAGATTACTGCACTTACATAAATACTTTTTATAAAATTGAAGACATCATGCTCCCACAAGCGAAGCTTGTGTGTGAATGCTACTAGACAAATTATTTCTGTAGCTGTGGTAAGTTACGTAAGATAACTTGCCATAGTGTTAAATTAATACGAATGCTGCATGAATTACAAATATATTTTTTTTAATTTTTAAAGTGGTATATCATAGATACAGATAGTATTTGACAATTTAAAATATATAAAATGTAAAATAATTGACTACAGTAAACTGCTACCTAAAAATTAAAGACAACAAATACTCATTAAGTTATTTAACCAACAATCAATATACTATTTTCCGTTTAGATTTTGAATTTTTTATATATTCAGGAAGAATTGTTAAACAATTTTAAAGCAAAAATGTAGATGATCTTTGAGAATTTGTTTTGTGAACTAGTGGAATAGGTACATTTTCATTTTCCTTAAGTCGAGTAGGACATATATGAGGTAAATACTGTACTTGTAACTTTTTGTTGAAGAAACTGACTAATATTGTTCTAATATACATATTTCTGATATTGAATTCTCTAAAAAGACTGAAAAGATATTTTGATGGACGGTTAAAAATCTTCTTGAACATAGTTCTTAAAATTACTTATTGTATTAAAATTAGTGGATCTGTCCACATTGAATGAATATACAATTTCGAATTACTAATTCCATCAGGAATCAGTTGAATATAAGCCGTACTGTTACGTCCCTTTAAGTACATTGTTACTGTCCAAGACAATCCAGCTTGCTAGAAACTTTGATTTCCTCTTTAGGCAACAATGTTATCCTCTAAGTAATATGTTTATTTCTGTAACACATATAAAGTTGACTGCATAGACGAAGAAAGAGGAGACAGATAGCAGTCCATTTATCAGGGGAAGGCATTTAACCTGACTTCATTCTAGTAAGAAACAAGACCCTACGTGGTGGAGAGGGACCGCTATAACACACCGCAGACAAGATACACGACGGCATTCTCAGACGTCTTATTGCCTCGTGTTGATATTTCCGAGACGTTCTTTATTGCAGTCCACCGTGGCTCTAGGCTACCGGGGCAGAAGAGAAGAGACCACTAAACGTGCTGAGCGAAGAGAGACGCGCGGGCAACAAAAATGGTACGCCAAACAAAGATAACATCGACCACCACAAAAGTAGACTCTTGACGAAACGGTAGGTGCTTTGCAGATATGACCACGGCGAAGTCCTACATATATCGTACTTATTTCATATTCATTTAATGAATATCGCACTTCCAGGTCAATAATCGCAAGACATATAGAAAAACAGCCTGTTCATGAGATACAGGCTATTGAAGTTTTAGCTTGGAATAGTTGGGCGTTAAATCTTCCACTGTGAACATGACACCACATTTTATGTTGCAATATAATTAACAACCATTATTCATTTTACAAATGACATAATATGTTTATAGTATTGTTTTTTTTTAACTTCACAACAGAAATATTTTAAAATACAAAACTATGTTAAGTTACGGAAATAAGCCAAAAATGCAGCTGTCCTCTATCGCCAAAAATAATATTGGTGGTATCATGCGAAAGACAATCGGAAATATATAACAATACAGACGTAATTTAAAGCGCAAATTTCTGAGTTCTGAGTTGTACCCCTAAGATATACATACACATATATTCAAATAAGTGATACAAATTTGAATTAGCTACTATTAAATTTATATTACTCACCATTATGATGTAATTTTATAAATATATATTTTATGGGATTCTACCAACTGTGCAATTTAATCCAACTTGCTAAACTCCAAAAGAAAGTGACACTGCTATATTTTTACTTTTCCTTCCGTCTGTATGCTGCTTGGAACTAAAGTTCGAAATCGCGTCGAGTATATTGGCCAGTGCAAACACAGAGATTGCTGTCTCAAGACAAACAAAGTCACGGATGTATCCGTGAAACTAATAATAATCTTTCTGTAAGTTTTATATATATATATATATATATATATATATATATATATATATATATATATGTTCCTTTATTGCTGTCTAAAATTCAACGGAACAACAACAAACGGTAGTTTAATAAAACAAACAATATTTTCTGAAATTTTTTGTAGAATTAGGCAAATAACAACCATTTCATATACTTAAAAATGTAAATTTAGTGAAAAACAGGTAGCCTACATTCTGCTTATTATTAGACCATATTTATTTTATTGTGTTTAAGTTATTTTGTTTTTTAGTAGTACATTAAACAGTGTATTTTGACCAAACCCGCGAATCGAATTTCTCGAAAAATTGGCCTCCAAATAGCATAATTCATTTTCCGAGATCATTGCTCTAACCAATTATTTTGCTATCGTACATTATGTATGTATGTATGTTTGTATGCACGTACGTATGCATACCTTTTTTTGTCAGTTTGGTGCAAAAAGTAGGTAACTAATTTTTCCTAGTTTAAGTTATCTGCAAGATGTCTACACTACCCTTATGATTGTTCTTATTGGTTTGTACATATGTATAAATATGTTGATTTGAAGTGTTGTTGCAACACAAATTTTCATTTCTACAAATAACTGTGTGTATTGACAAATTCAATTTTCAATATTACAATCAGATATCTGCAGCTAACTAGTTATCTACTTGTAGCATTAAATCCAGGATATATGTGAAAAATATAATATTTGTAACGTGCTAAAGTAACTTCCCGTGTCCAAAGTCATCCCCCACTTACGAGCGAGGTGGTGCAGCGGCAACACTCGGACTTGCGTTCGGGAAGGCTCGTCCTTCCTGATTTCGGTCATGCATTGTTTACCGAAATCCCTTCGGACGAATGATGGGATGGATTCTTGACAAAGGCCACAGCCGACACCCTTCCTAGTTCTTGTCCTCTTGTAAGACTGTGTCTAGCTATCTTAATGACCTCGCACTCGATGAAAATGAAAACCCAATAAAAAAAATAATAAGTCAACATAGATATTGGAAACTCGCTAAAATGTCTGATGCCACACTTTGTTTCAAAATACTGTAGCATGTTGCATCTTACGATATTATTTTACACAGCTTATATGTTATCAGACGAATAACAAATATTCATCTGTCGCGTAGCAGCAGTCTCTTTGGCCCGGCCATATGTGAACACATAATGAATAAGAAAGGTATGTAACTGATTTTACGTCTTGCCAACAGCTTGGCAATTTGAGAAAGCGATAAAAAATGTGTAACAATGACAGAAACTGGGAGAGAAAACAATAATGACCATTGTTAAGGACCTATCCTAGTATTTGCTTAAGAAATGGTACACCTCTGTTCGCCTTTCCATCATATAAAGGTTTTCAGATAAATTGATAATGGTGTAGAAAATTAATAGCTTTGTAGTGCTCTGTTTAGAAAAAAATCTTTTCAACAGGATGAAAACCATAATTCAAGGTAACTTTGTGACCGCAGGGGTCACTTAATGACATTCGAAACGTTCATTTTTTTTAGGCCTGAATAATAAATTAGTAATTCTATTTGGGTATTGTAACTCATCTAAAACCTTTAAATAAACATTTTAAATGGCGCAAATACACCTCCAGACGTCAAAAAGTAAACACGGTATACGGTAACTTCTCATCTACAGCATACCGGCTTAAGGGCGTCGCCTATCTGCGCATTAGAGGCTCGGAACTGACGGAGACATAAGGGCGACCTTGAAACGCGCATCAAATGCCAAGTCGCCTCAACGAGCCGAGCTCTGAAATAGTGTGCAAGGTTCCCGCCGAACAGTTTTTGCTATGGGATACTAAGCGGTAACCACGTCATTTTACTGTAACAAAGTTCAGTGCACATCAATATCTTGAGGTTCACATACATCCAGTTATTACATTATGAATAACGGCAGTATGAAAAGGCCGTTTTTTTTTAGCCATTTTGGAGGCTTAGAAACAGTGTTCTTAATGAGCATAGTGTCTTAACAATTAGGTTCTGACCTTGTCTGAAGTGTGTTTTCTTTTCCTACGATGGCGCAATGGGCACTCACGTAATTGTTTCGTAGAATACACTGCAACGCATTTGAAGCGTGAGGTAGGCGGCCGCCTTAAGGGTGTTCAAGTACGATAAAGTCATAATTTTAGGTTTATATGAAATAGTGTTAGTTTTGTAGACGATACTTGTGAGTGCAGTTTCCTCTCATGAAACAATTTTAGCTGGCTTGGTGTCCTCATAACGGTGCGTGAAAGTCAAAATTTGCATGTTCTGCTGCCTTGCGAATAGTGAAAACCAATTGACTTACGTACGTGAAATAATTCACAGCGAAATAACATACTATGAGCTATGTAATAAAGCACTTGTAAAAATTCCGCGAACTTTTTTGTATTTTTAAAAATTTGCTGATTTTGCAACATTTTGTGCACTTTTGCGATTTTTTTAAAATTCAAAATATTACGTTGTGCGTTTTTAAATGTTTTATTGCATAGCTCATGGGATGTAAGTTCACAGAGAATTATTTTGTTTAAGTAGGTCAATTGGTTTTAATTAGTTGCATGACAGTGTAACAAGCAAATTTTGACTTTGACACCCCGTTATGGAAAACTATGAGAGCTAAAATTGTTTCGTAGGAGTAAAATGTACTCACAAGTATCGTCTACAAAACTAAAAACATTTAATAAAATTATAAAATTATGACTTAATCTCACTTGAACAATCTTAACACGAATGCAATAAAATATTCGAAATTCAAGACCCTACGTTTGCTAACGGCGCTCTTTACACTAATCCAACCCAACGTACGTGATTGTAACTCGTTTGTATTTTATTAACCTATATAATCTGTTCAGCTGTAAAATGTAACTCGTTTATATTTAATTAATCTTATACCTAATCTGTTCAGCTGTAAAAGGCACAGATGCGGCAAGTTATCCCATCTGCAGTATGGTAGATATTCCTTCCTGCAGTACACGTGCAGCAATACAACAGTTACCGGCTGAGTGCATTGTGCACCCATCTCTTCGGCAAAGCATAATATAATGCTGGTAGTGAAGGAAATACAGGTCCACGTACATACATTACCACGTTAACATCAGCCGGGATATTTAGATGCATCCGCATATCACAGACTCTGGCGAGTACCAGAAACAACCATGAATATTTAATGAGTGTTGTGGAATAAAACATAAACGAACACCGCCATTCCTTGAAAGCACCGCGTTACACCCCCATTACGTTTTCTCCAACTCGTTCGCTTTACGATGTGTGGTACGGGTTACTATATTTTATGAACAACTTCTGCATGCGAGCGACGAGCTTAAAAACTGTATTATACTAAGTAGTTTTCTACTGCACTCCACAATGACTTTTAAGCTGTTACTGCCAATGTGAGTTTATATATATATATATATATATGACACACACATACACGTATATTTATATAGGCCTATATTTGTAACTCATGTGATCCTACACACGTCTTTCAGGATAAAGTGAACACTGAAGATTTAGGACCTCTTTCGAACTACGACCAACTGCTCACCAACGCTTTCTCTACGGGGATAGCAGTTGGTTTACATTCGAAAATGGTTTACAATATCGGCCTTTAATATTTGAATTCAAAATCACTAGCCGTTACAGCTATCATTTAGCATCAACAATAGTGACCCTACCACTTATGGTTGGCAGCGAATTGCTGTGTGTAGTCCCGTGTATTTTCCTATTTAAGTGCAAACATACTTAGATAAACTCAACTGAATTCGACATATTTGCTTTTTATATAAATAATAAACGAATTTTTTCATCAAACTATATAGGTTCCTAATCATTTATTTAAATCATGACAACATTGAGTGACGTGTCCAGAGCGGTTAGACTTTTCCCGTCGTTAACAATTACACGGTGAAAGATGCGAATATGGTAAAAATAGTAATTTAGCAGGGTTTTTTTTTTTTTTTTTTTTTTTTTTTTTTTTTTTTTTTTTTTTTTTTTTTTTTTTTTTTTTTTTTTTTTTTTTTTTTTTTTTTTTTTTTTTTTTTTT
>PNEQ01030491.1:0-21215 GCA_003012365.1 Medauroidea extradentata | reverse complement strand
ACATGGACAGCAGTATGTGGCATGCTCACGTGTCGGGAAACATTCTGATTTATTTTTGTACGCATCAGACAGCAGAACGAAAAATATAACGCATCCTAATACACTTCAATAACCCGATTTAAAACGCAAACACTATTCTTTATTTGAGTGGTATTTGAACGCATGCCGAGCACTCGAACTAAATGTATTATTTCTTTAAATTGAAAACCACGCAAACGAAGGCGCTGCTAGTATTAATATGATAAATGTACAATTTATTATTACATACTATTAAGATATTCAGAATGAAGTAACTCAATAGCCTTACACCTTATCAACATTCCAGTGTCCCGGAACAAAAAAATCTGCTGCCCACAGCAAATTAAACTAGTGGCGAAAAATTATAGTTATCCTGTAACAAAAACACATTTTTAAGAAAAAAAATGTTGCCAAGGATTATTCCGGTAATATTTGACGCTGAATAGCCTATAACAAAACATTTTTATAGTTAGCTCGAGTATCTTTAATGTTTAATATTTCACATTATGCTATTCGATAAAACTATTTTTAAAATGCGTTATAATTAAATTTGTCAATTTATTAAGTCATTTTAAACTATTTAATAACCATAAGCATATTAATACGTTCGCACACCGGCGTGCATAGGGAAAATTTTCGTAACAGTATAGCCGGTAAATGTTAAATTAGTCACTGGCCGCTTCCTGCCCAAGAGCCGCAGCGTGAACAAAGACAGGCATTTAAATGTTAAATTACATTCAGCGGCGCTTAATCATATTTTAATAAATATTTTTTTGGATGAAAACCATTTTCTGCATTTAGCAGAACAATATTGTTACATGAATTAAAATGTGTGGAAAAAATGTCTGAGGTTATGTTTTAGATTTTGTTTGGTGATCGAAATAACGATTTGTTCATAGTTTTTAAGGGAGTTCAATATAAGCCTTTAAAAATTATACAGCAATGAGTGCCTCACCAAGATGAACAATAAATGGTGACTTGTACGTATGTTCAATAGGTACAATGTAATTTAACATGTGTATCCCTATTGTTGCTTTCGCCGGACACCCAAGTAGGCAACATCCTTAATAACAAAGGCATTACATTCAAAATAATGGATATTATGATTCTGCTTAAATTTGGTCAAAACTTCTACAGAAAATATTCAACGTTTATTTCAAATGCTTTTTATGAAATGTCATGCGTAATACTCTCACATATAGAAATGAATCAGTGTCCCATATGAGTGCATAACATTATTTATAGTAAATGTTGGCAATATTCGTACAACAAATTGCATACACTGAGAAAAACGTCTGCTGCAGCAAACGTATGTATTTACACACACGATCAAACGAATAAATTTAATTACTTCAAACATATATATTTTGTTTGCCCGGTAGAACTCGTTGACCAGACAAAATGTTACATCAACTAAAATGTGTACAAATGAAGTTATATAAGAGTGTCATATTTATTTTAGCTGACGAATTAATCTTTTAATTGAAGTGAGTATTTGTTTCACCCAATACAAGCGTATCAAGCCGTAAATTTTGCCCTGTGTTGTGAAAGCAGATTAAATTTCAGGTCGTGTTTAACGATCAAACTTCCAGAGACTTTCGGGAAGTATCGAACATCCGAGGAGAATGATAACCTGTTCGCGCGCTGTTTAAGTTATGGGTTGTACAACCAGTGATAATGCTACAGAATTACCAAGTGTTGTATAACAGAGTAGGTAGCGTATTGCATTGTATTGTCTGCAGTGGCACTTTTATGCTAGAAGCAATTGGTGTTTTGTAACTGCTTAGTACATTTTATTTGGAGAAAAAAGCACGCCTGTCAGCCATTTTTTCGCTGATAAATTACATTTGCATCCAACCAAACTTACAAAATTTGAAAAATAAATTGAAATAATTATCATTTTGGAATATAATGGAAGTAAAAACACAAACACTTTAATGCAGCCAAAAATACAACTATTATTTTATACATGCCTAGGCAGACTTTCATATATTCAACTTTCATACGTTTCAGACTTTAATACTTCAACAGTATTAACATCCATAAGTCTACTATTACACAATGGATTCAGGCTTTCATATAATCCATGCAACAAAATGGTACCCAATTTTGTGCCTGTCGATAGTACAAATTATACATGATTTACTGAATATATACAGCAATTTTAATGTCACAGAGAAATTTTAAAATTATTATTTACTACATATCTATCAAATATTCATGAAAAGAACACGCTTACATGTAACTGAGTAAAATAAAACCACATTTTCATTAATATTGGCTATTCAAGGACTTTTTGCCATTTCTTTCATACATTCGACTTTCATGCAGTTTTATAAGAACGTATTACATATGCAAGTAGAATACTATAGTTCATTCGGGTTAAGTGAGCACTAAACATTTAACATTAGAAAAATATCACTAGTCGTTACTGCATATAATTTAACATTAACTACAGTTGCATTGCTGCTTGTATGGTTGGCAGCGCAATTACGGAATATCGTTCCCTGTATTTTACTATTTAAAACAACAGTACTGAAACAAAATCAACCGAAATCGACGTACTTATATTTTATATAAATAATCAATTTTTATTTTATCGAACTATATACGTTTCTACCGACAGCAGAATTTATCTTGCACGCGCAAACATCAAGTGACGTGTACAGAGAGGTTAGACATTTCCCGTCGTAAGCCGTTAGGCGAGGAAATATACGAATTGGCTGAAAATATAACTATAGCAAGGCTTTTTTGAGTGCTCACTTTATCCCGAATCGCCAATACCGGTCTATAAGTTGTACGAATATGTAAAACACATTATTTACGAGAGTAACGAAGTCATTCCTTCGTAAGCGTGGGTGGTGTAGTGGCCAGACCACGATCAAAGTGATCCTAGTTGTATTCCCGTTGGTATGAATCCCAATTTTCGCACGTAGTAAACAAGCTGTACGTTGCCGTTGGCCAGCGGGTTTATTCAGGCCATCCTCGACTTACCGGGGATCTATGCTCGAGTATTCAGTCGCATGCGAGTTGGGAACCAAGTGTTCTTTTTAGCACGTGAAGATTGTTTTTATGTTCAGGTTTTCAGTATTTTATGTTAAAATCGAAATAAGGTTTGTCAATGTCCTGAAAAACACCATTCGGCTCCCAAATCGCATACGACTGAAAACTCGATCGCCTTTAGTTTACTTTCTATCAAGTTCACAGCAATGCTCAAATAAAAAGTGTGTTCTATGTGTAGTACCGAAATATTGGGACAAGATGAGATTTATCTTTTAATAATGCGTATGAATCATTTTTCTATCACAACAATATTCTTCTGGAACTTTTACGCAGATACATTTGTTTGAAAGTTGTATATGAATCTATTTGTTGAGAACACATTTAGGCCAACATAAAACAGACACCTCGCTTAAACTCGCTGGCCTCGTAGCGTAGTCGGTTAGGCGCCGGTTTACGGTGCGAGAGGTCCTGGGTTAGAATCCTTGCTCGGGAACGAGTGTTGTTTTGTCCTTTCGCCTCACTTCACCCTTAAAGGACCGTTAAACCCACTCATCTAATTAAAACTCCATGGCTTTGAGATTGGATTGCGGATGCCTGCAGTGCTGACCGAATCTCTCGACTGCGTCGTTAGTTTTGTAAATGTTCGGTGGTTTCCACGGACGTGCAGGCAGTGGTCCGGTGACCGCAGGCATGTATAGGCGGGAGAACTGCTCGCTCCGCACGGCAGCCAGATACGCCCTGCAACTGACACGGTGACTGGCGTTTGAGAGCGGAGCTGGCTGACCTCTCGACCTCTCCCTAGCTCCGGACGGCGAGAAACACTGGCTGCCCTAGTTACACAGTCAATCTCTCTCTCTCTACGTTAACCATACGCCGAATAACATGTGACTGAATCAGGCATGATCAGTCGGCCCTACAAATTCCGTGTCAGTATCTGATGGCAGGCTGAGCTTCAAGTTACCCTGTACTCATATTTTGGACGTAAATTTGTGTAGCTTGACCTTGAAGTATCTTCCAGCCAACCGCAAAAGGTCAGCAGGAAAATGCCCAGTCACTAGGGCCACAAATTTTTTTCGTAAAAATAATTTTATCTCCGTTTGTTTCCGTGCTTTGCATACACATCCGCAGTTTTGCTTCATAGTCAGCGATTGGATGTTTGAACTCTCATGTCTATAGGTAGGTTCTATCAGCAAATCATAGACGTGTTGTGTTGCTGTCTGATTGGCACAGTATAATTAGAGAAGTCACTTCACAAAGACACGAAGCCAAGCTGCAGAAGTGTACGTATTGCACTGAAACAACTGAGGCAATATTATTTTCGCTGAAACTTCACGGCCCTATACTCCGTTTCATATAAGTTTGGATAAATTTGACAGCAACTAATGGGCAATAATTTGTTAATATTTTGTTATTTGTGTAAATACACAAGATAAACTTTGCAGTAAAAATGCTGAAATGGGTATCTCAAGTTAATTTTAGGTCTAAAATGTCTTGCACTGCGCGACAAATCACAAATTACTGAAAATTATTGCCCATAAGTTGCTGTCAAATTTATCTAAACTTATATGAAACAGAGTATACCACTCACTACGGACAGGAAGCTATCGCGAGAAGAATTTCTCACCACTTTGTTTCAGCACCTTACGTGCACACCTGCAGCTCTGTTTTTTTGGTCAATGCTTGGATGTTTTACTTCCCAGAGTTTTGGGGTTCTATCAACAAATCACAGACGTGCGGTGTCGAGGTTAACCTTGTTCTGATTGGCACAGCCGAATGAAAGACGACTCTGCACAAATACTCACAGGCAATAACCACGAAGCAGAGCTGCAGGTGTGTTCGTAAGGCACTGAAACATTGTAGTGCAGAAATATTTTCGCGAAGACTTCCTGCCCCTACCATTCACATATAATGCAGTCACACACACACACACACACACACCAACACAGGTGACCAGTGGCGAAAGGCAGGAATTGTGTTTGGGGTGGGGGGTTTTCAATTGGGAAAGTTTATAAGGGGACACCGATTCCCACAGTGAAAGCGTTGGGTCCGGGGGTCCTCCTCCGGAAAAAAAATTTGGTTTTCAAGGTGCAAAATGGTGCTATTTAAGCAGTTTTAGTATTGAATGTACCAGTGGTAGTAATATTACGTTTTTTTCAGATAAATATTGTTTTGAGTTAATAATATTACTAATGCTGGTTGCTCTGGATATTCCCTAACAGATTTACTAGAGAAAATATGATACATACATACGAAATTTACAAAAAAATATATAAATTGCATAGTTTAATTTTTTGTCCTTCATATTTCGGTTGTTGGGGGGGGGGGGGGTTGATCCCAGAAACCCTCCCCTTGTCTACGCCCTTGCAGGTGACTTTGTACGAGACAAGAATCAAATGGCTTTACAGATGAACTTCAGGCATGTAAAAACCAATAAAGTCCATCATTTTTTTTTTTTTTTTTTTTTTTAACAAAAAGGCGAAATCTGCAGGACTCCGCATGTCAGTAGGGCCCAGAAAATGTAAGGCATCTTTTGGTGGTTCATTTCAATCTGTAAACACGTGTCACTTTCGCAGTTGTGTCTTGACTTATTTTACACCTCCTGGAGGGCGATAAACCAAAAGTAAATAAGCACCTAAACGCAAGTCAAATATTGTTGGTATGACTGTGTCAGTGAACAGCCAATGAGTAGCCGCTAACTGTTTCAGTTTAACGATATTGATGAAGGCTAGTCTACAGATAGGTGAAATCGTCTTTAATAATCAGTTATCTTCAAATAGCTTACGTACCATTCAATTCATATTGCGCTACTATATGCTGTTTATGTTTTATCAAAACTTCTTCGATATACTTACTTTTCCGACTGTTATTACATTTCACACACAATTAAACACTTACTAATAAATCACACAAACAACCATTAGAACGCAATATTTACAGTTGTAATTTTCGATTGTATAGTCTTGAAAACAAGTTTTATGATTTCGTTGAGATGTTTTGAAGAATGCTGGAGGTTATGTAAGAAATAACGAAAAGAAGAAAGAAAACATTCCCTTTTGACGTCTGTATATATCATAAACACAGCACATTCCTAGACAGAAGGAACTCTTTCCAGAACAAAATGATTGGTAAACTCCAGCAAGCTTCACTGCGCCAACAATGGGGCTATAAGATGTTACATTACCGAACATTCTGGGGTTAAGGAAGTTTGCTGAGACAAGTCGCCAGGTTTGGTCGATCACTAAACGATTGCAAACATTCCATGTTTTCAAAACGTCGGGAATTTGAACTATTTTAATAAATGCGGTAGGAGCAGATTTTGTGTACTTTACTTCATTATAGGAATATATTTCTTTCTTCAATATTTTTCACAGTACATACAATTAGTTTTACAGCGTTGTTTTGATTACGCCTACTTTTTATTTTGTCACTCCACACGACGAAATTCGTCTGCTTATATATAATCAGCTTGCCCTGTTATCGAGAAGGCTAATCAGGACTGCATTGAGAAACAGCTCTCGTGGCTTGCAGAACGATTGGAATTGAAAACTTCACTCGGTTACTGCTTGAACGCCTAAAGCCGAAATTTCACCATGACCATGGAAACCTTGTGGCTTTCGTATAACAGCCTTAAGGGCGTGGTCAACCACAATTTTCATTACCATGATTTTATTTTTTATTTGTACCAGATATTTTTTTTCTTATTCTAGACACAAAATGTGAATAAATTTGGCTCTTATAAAAGTTTTTTTATGTCTCATAGTTTTCGCGTAATGGCTTGTTAAAGTCATATTTTGCATGTTTCCGTTTTAACGACTACACTTAAACCAACTGATATAACAAACTCAAAAAAATCACAGCGAATAAAGACATTGCAGGCTACAATGACATGCTCATAAAATTAAAAAATAAAAATTATTTGTATTTTTAAAAAATTATTGAATTTTTAAAATTTGTATTTTCAGTTTCAGCCAAATTTCGTCACATTTTATGCCTAAAATAAGAAAAAAAAAATCTATAAAAATAGTGATGAAAATTGTAGTTAGCCGCGCCCTTAAGGTACCCTGGGCCATCAGAAATTGTGTCAAGATTTTTAGTTCTAGTTTTTTTGTTAATTTTAGTTTTCTAGAAACAGTTAATCTTATGACACAAGGTGTGTGTGTCTATATATATGCATGGCAGACTCATGAATTCATAATATCTTACATTAATAAGTCAAACATAATTTTTAAATTGTAAATATACGGTCCTAATTTTCAATCCTTAATAAGAAACCCGGAAATGTCACACGTTTAACAACTTTCAGTTTAGACTCTACAGTTCTCTGTACACTCGGTGTATTTAGCTACTAATTAATTGGCTACTTCTCCACTGAATGGACAGTTGTACATCTGACAAGGTAGCGAGGAAGTCAGAGAGTGTTTTCATGCAGGTCTGTTATTAATTCACAGTCATCAAGGGAGAATTTCAGGAACTGTGACCGGATCGCAAAACTTCCGAGTCTCTAGCCATCTGGTAGGTAGCGGGAATATAAACATTTGATACCAAATCCTAAGGAATTTGTTTAATGTTAAGGAGCTGTAATAAATAAATTGTAGAAATTTGTATGAAAATACTGATCTTACTTGTAAATTAAAATTTCAACACGAGGTCTGAGACACCACTTTATTATTCATTACACGTACTCGTATCTGGGTCGTCGCACATGACTCAGGAGCTGCATCGCCGTATTTCGCGAGCTCCCCGCAACTTCCCCGGCAGTTCAGTCATGCGGGCCTTCCACTTGCGATATCTGCGACGGCAAAGTCGCGAAGGAAGAGGACTTCGTGCTGCAGGGAAAAAGAGGAGGGGGGATTATGAAGGAACTAGGAGGGGCAGGCAATGGTAACATCTCGAGGATCTGTCCTCGTGGCAATTGGCCAAGAAGAGTTAAGGCTGCTTTAAAAAAAATTGGGTCGCATAATTTACCGTGCGTGTAGTAGCAGAAGCTTTCTTGTCCCGATCCTTGCCCCACTCGTCCTTGGCTCCGAGCCAATCAGGACAAGAGTTTCTGCCTCATTCATAGCTTCTAAGCCGCGAGTGAACTCTTCTGAGTGGCGACGAGACACCCCTGGAACAAACCGCCCGTGCCTAATTGAGTCACGTGATGGAAAATACTTTACTCTATGGTATATCGTGAAAATGTTTTGGGCCAACATACGCTTAAAACGCTGTGGTTTCTTGAAACATATATTATTTGGTGATGTACGTATGACACAACGTAGTTGTCTGCAGACCAATAACAGGCATCAAATATTACAATAGCGGGATTCTTATTGGTTCAGTCAAATATGGCTACAGCTCCACGTACAAGAGAACGTCAGTAATATATAGGCCTAATCTAATAAGATGAACGTATTTTGAAATCCAGCAGAGAGTCGAGTTTTCCCGCGATAAACCAATATATCTAAATATAATACGTCTGAGGCACAGACTAAACAGTAATACAGACGTGAAATGACATGGTGGCTCATTTTATACGGGCGAACTTCACAGGTTTTTGGCTGCTCAAAACTGTTGATACCAGCACCGTCTCTGTTTGGTTCCTGAATATTTCGCCAGGTTTCTTATTGGCCTGGTTGCTGGCTACAAGGACAGTCACCTCACGCTGATTGGCGGTAGACGTTTCCACCAGATTACTGGCCAGCGTATCCGTGTTGCTGGCGTGTGTGACTGAGTTCCACTTCCTACTGGCTGTTTCACTTCTGTAGTCCTAAATATTCTGTAACTGAGGTACGTCAATTTAAGTATTTGTTCGCTATATTACCATTACGAATACAGGCATATCTAAACTCATAAGGAATTTAGCGACTCTGCGAAATATTCTAATATATTTTATTCGGCTGTTTAGTGAGCGAATGTAAGCGATGTACAGTACATAATATGACAGAAATTTTTTTTCAAATATTAACAAATCCGAATCATGTTACAACTGTTGAATTTCAGTCTAACGCCACTTTCAAAATAATGTTGCTAAATTGTCGAAAATCAAACATAAAGCATTAAAAATATAATTCTGAAATGAAATAACGTACCTAATGGCAATACCACCCACTTTCGCTATTCAAAAACTTCGGACAGTACTTCTGGCAGCGTCCAGCTTATTAATCACGATGAAAACTGCTTTATGTGGTTCTGATTGACGCTTAGCAATACCTTGACGACAGCGTGAAATCCATATTAACTTATGTAAAGAAAATCAGGAGAAGACATAATTTATTTCACCAGATTACCACCTAGCATACTGCATTGACTCAAGAACAGTAATATTTCTTATACCATTCAACTTGTAAATGTTTTCTAGCATCGCAAGCTGTCATTCCCGCGAACACATTAAAAAATTTATTTGAAAAGAAATCAGGAACTAGTTTTAAAATTTAATCTTTATAAATGTACATTTTTGCTGTAAACTTTATAATATTAATTACAATAAAATAGTTACTTGTTGAATAAGACATCTGTTTTAAAAATTGGAATTTGATTTGTAATCAGTAAAGACTTAAATTTCTGTGATTTTGAAAATTTGGGTTCTATAGCATCAAGACACAATTAAAAAATATCAGACTGCAATAAATGCGACGTGCCAAGTTTGGCGGTGTTTGGTTAGTCAGTTTTAGAATTACGACGTAACATTTAAATTTATTCAAGTAGTTAATTTTTTTTACAAATGTAGTATCAGTAGAAAGATATACACTAATTCAGTGCCTGTATAATGAACTGGCAATGTATAAAATTTGGCTCAACTGATTCCAAAGTTTTCGTAATATTTTATAGAACATATATTTATGAATTGATATCTTCAATGATGTCAGAGCAACTCTCTCTCTCTCTTTCTCTCTCTCTATATATACACATATGTATGTGAATTGAACGCATGTAATAGTTTTTTTCTGATTAGTGCAAGATATAATAAGAATTTTTTTAAGATATCTTCAGTCCTGTGGCGTCTCGTGGGTTGTTGCCAGGCAGGGCTGCAGTTGTCCAGAGCTGTACAGGGTTGTGCGCTGGTTGACTCTATAGCCACTGACACGCTGATGTGCAGGTGCCCCTTACTACTGAGTGGTCACAACACATCTAGTAGCCGGCAAATACTTCATGGTCATTGGTCTACGACGAGTTCATCAATAGTGTACAGTTCCGACTACCCGCAGCCCCACCTGGCAACAACCTACGAGCCGCCACTGTTTCAGTCATAAGCAAACGACAACGTAACCTCGCGATGAAAAATTACATAACTGATAGTTACACCGCCCTTAGAACGATGCCAGTTCATATTAATTTGTGAAGAGACCGGAAATAATTAATTTCTCTAGTGTTACTGTGTTTGGAGTTCATGCACACTTCAATTTCGGTCAGTGTCTTCACAATATAACAGTACAAAAAGTATGCTGCTGTGCATACAAATACTAGAAAAAATAAACTAATTATGTGAATTATATCGGACCTGAATGTTTACTGCGACAGGTTAACATACGTTCTGTTCATGAAGAAGTAGAAGTGATAGTTACAAACAAACATAAAGAAACGTCAATGTCCAAGGAAGATTTGCCAGCAATATTTCTGTAAGCAGTAAGCTCACAACGAGATAAAGAAAAAAAAACAGCTAATTTTTCTAGCGGTAATGGAGGGCCGCTGCTTGGAACTCGGCGTAAACAATAGGGCAAAGCTGCAAGGGATTCTGGAAGACACGACCAGTATAAACGACGTGGGAAGGAGGGTGAGGGTAGGGTTACGAACGAGAACAGGGAAACAAGGAATTAAAAAAATAAAGGAAATATACAGGCTTGGGAAAGGAAATATATAAGCTTAAAAGAGGTCCGACTATTAGCAACGAAAATAAATTTGAGTTTGTTTTCGAATAGGGCTCCTTACTTAATTTTAACCCAAGAACATCCCAGAAGAATAACATACGAAGAATATTAAGGCCTGCAAAAGAGTTGGGATCACAGATCATGTTGGCAAGAGACGAAAATACTATTGTAAATGCCAGGGAAAATGTGTTGGGATTTATGCAAACTTATACGTTTGTTTTCGGATATGTAAAGAACGTGAACGGCTTTCTTCTAAAATAGTTTGCTTGTGTTTTGCATTTAAATTGTGTGTTGGCTTATTTATGACGGAATTAATTATTTTCCAAGAGAGATGCTACAAAAAGTTGTAATCGCTTGTGAAACTATTGTGTGATTGCAGGCAAGTGTCTGTGTGAAAAAGGGTGGCTGTATGAAACGTAGTAGTGTTGTCCTCATTCACATAATTTTGTACATTACTACAAAGTACTATTAAGACTGAAAATGTTCTAATTTTCCAAATAACAGAATTAACATTTTTTTCGAGATGCAAATTGAAGTTTAAAACATTGGTCAAATGAATATATCAGAAGTTTCAGAATGTACTGTAAATGTGTTTATATATATATATATATATATATATATATATATATATATGTATGTATGTATATATATATATATATATATATATATATATATATATTAATAACGAAATTTTTTATCAGTTGTGTTATTAATATTTCCGTCACCCCCACCCCGTTTTTTACTTTTCTGGTATTCTGTGAAGATGCCTTGAGTGTATCTTACTCTGCCCAAACCTTACAGCAATGCGTAAATGCTACAAAGAAGAAAAAAAATGTTTTCTCGTCTATTGTCTTAAAGAAACTTGCACAGCGTAGAGTGAATATAAGATACGGCAGTAACTGGCTTCTGCGCATGGGAACAATATATCACGTGATCGTGCGAACGTTATAAAGTTGTAAACTGACCATGACACAATTGTAAGTTATCAGTAAAATATGCTTAAAGTGAGTCATATTGGAGATTTTCTTACAAAAGGTATATCAGTCATATACAGTCAACATTAACAACGTTAGGATATAGGAATAAGTACTTTTCGTAAGACTGTTATAAAGCCAAAAAGTATTAATACGTTAACTAAATTTGGGGCATAGTCGGTTTATGCGTAACCCAGTCCACTTCTACGCTTATAACTCCTACCTTCTTGCTGGTACACTGGAAGAAAAAAAATTAGGAGAAAGTCTTCCAAGCCAATATTTTAGTGGTGTCAACAAAATGTTTTTGTGGTGAACACAAAATAAATTTTGCAGGTTAAATACCCTTAAAATATTTTGTAGCTGCCATAAAGTATTTTTTTCTGTGTATCAAAAAAAGAATATTGCTAGCTTGCCACCACGCTTGCCACAGAGAACGTACTAACAGTCTTAGGGCCGTATCTATAAACGGCTTTCGAATGACAACCAACTGCTCTCCAATGCTTTCTCTATGGGGATAGCAGTTATTTGTCATAACAATAGCAGATAAGTATTCGATAACTTATACACATAGATTAAGCCACTGATGCAATAGTAGCACGATATATTTTCTACGAATTCGAAAATTTTCGCATTAAACAGTACGCACATACAAACAAGCACAAACAAACAAGCACAAACGTCGGGTATTTAATTTTGCTACTGCTTAGCCCGATCAACACACACTATTTTTAAGCCCGGTATATACAATAAGTAATTCCGTATATAATTCCGTATCAGATTCAGTGCAAGTAGCACTGTGCTAGTGTGCATTGCAATTACGCTGGTCCCAGACAGAATTCCGTACTGAATTTCAAAGATAGAGCCCGTCCTATTTTTCATCGTAGTGTATGTTCACGCACATGCGCAATGCGCAGTTGAATAGAAATGTAATTATTTTTTACTACTGAACACTCGAACGTCAGAGTTTTCAAAACCTGTATCATATAAGATTGTTTCACTTATTTGGCAATTACAGGCACGTCTTGTATTGTGAAATAGTTTTTGGAAATTTTGCAGTTATACTTTATGGAATATAGCTACCAACATCACAAATATATTTTTCTTCTTTATGTACTGAAACATGTCTAGTAAACAGTGATAGTGTGTACACAACACAGAAGTTTTGCCACATTATTCTGGTATAAAATCGCAATCGAAATTCAGGAACAGAATTAAGTAAGTAATTGTGCATAGAATTAAGAATAGTGTGTATCTGGCTTAACTCTAAGTTGCATAGTATTAACAAAATATTCGTTCTCCTTGGTACTTACTGACTCATCGCTTTCCAATCAAGTCAATACATGTGCGAATAACATCACAACGCATTTAAACATATCGGATGCACCGTATTTCGAGGGCATTTTACGTTTTTCAATTGATGTTATTTCCAGTACCGTGTTTACCACAGGTTCATATTAAAAAAGTATCATGCAGCAATGTAACCGTGCGTCCTGGAGCAAAAAGCACATTGTCATTCGAACACATGTTATTTTTTCTACTTGGTACGCAGCTGTATTTTAAAGTTTTTTTTTTCTCGCGTGGCCGTCACATCAAGGCGAGGTTAATCCGGGACGCAGGGTTGTCCGTCTCCGGGGGGCAGTTCGGTGACCCCCTCATCTGCGACAGAGGGGCGAGGGGGTGCAGACGCGCAGTCGCGCGAACTGCTGACACGGCGGGAAATTCGATGTCCACCCCCGTCATTTGATTAGCCTTGCCCGGCGTCGTCCCACGACGAGCACCATTCATCTCGCTGGGCGGCAATAATTCTCCCGTATTAATGGCGTGTCCCGCCTCTGTACCGCGCCCGGCTAGAATCAATTTCCTGCGAGAATGTAGCCGGCTCCCTGATCGAGCTGCCATCTCGCCGTAGTTTAATTTCTCCCCAAATGCCCCAGAAAACTAATGCTCTGATTTGGGGCCCTGGTTGGAATGCATTTGCAGATGAAACGCTCCACTAGAGATGCGTATAGGTGATTCAGGATAAACTGATCACGTTTTTAACCCTTGTTACTTTTTATTTATCAGATAACTTGTATCTGACAGCCAATCTTTAAAATAAACAAATCATCATACGGAACAGTTGAAGAGCATAGATTGTAGTGAACTACTGAAAAAAAACTTTTTCTCTAATTATTATACCAAAGAAGATGGCCCTCAATCGTAAGTGCTCACTTTATCGCAAACCACTTATTGTGTACATTGGGTTAAGGTGGCTGACTGACTAAACGTAAACTTCTGCCAAATCATTTCATGGCAAACACTAAATAATGTTTTGGTGTCCTCAATTTTTTTGGGGTAACCCCAACATGTTTCTGTGGGGGGGGCAGTAACAATATTTGGCATGGGTAATAGTAAGAAAATATTTTGTTGATATCACAATATATTATATTCTGTGTAACAATTTGTGTGTACTAGGAGCGAGCTAGCCATGCATACCACAAATTAAAGTCTGTATGTTTGTAACGTATGTGTTACTATTAATCCGATTGAGATTAAACTTTATTGATTTTTGTGGTGCGTGATGGGACAACTAGTTAATGATATGCGTGCTGCACGTGTCTACACATGTAGTATTTTTAAAGAATCTCCATCAATATGTTCATAGCTAAAAACGACTGCAAAAAACATCAATTTTACCTACTATATAATGAGCTTTACAGATTAGTGAAGGACCTATAATTGATACACTTGTGTTTACTCCTTTAAACACTATTTCTATGCAGACACCAGTTACACGCGGTGAGTTTTTTTTCGTATAAAATTGCTTTCGCTGAATCTCTGTACACCGTTTGGTGGTCAGGGCAGGCTGACTTATCACACATTATAGTTAAGTTAACGGATAATCGGATGGACACAAATCACAAATATCAATATCTAGGATTGTCATTGAGTATTTATCCACATTGGCTTCGAAAAACCGTAAAAATCAACTGATGTTTTCAGCGGTTATTTATCTACCACGCACTCTCCCCACGCCGCCGAGTGGTGTGCAGATGTCAGGCCTCTGAAATATTATTCTAAAACAGCTCCGCGTGCGTAGTTGACGTCTGCTTAGGAATAGCATCCAAATAACTCTATACTCGTGTGTACCCAATTGAGGTTCTCCTTTTATCTGGAAAGGTTATTTTTACGCTTCCGGAAATGATGAAACACTGCTGCTTATGTGTTTCTTTTTAGGTATGAAAATCTTGACGCAGAATCATTTCAAATGTATAGGTGTGCACAATTCAACTTTATATTTAATTATATGTCATAACTTTTTAGGATCCCCTCTGAATATTTCTTATAGGTGAGTCGTCGGCGAGAAGACAGCACGCCCTGTTACTCGCACCTATAGAGACTAGAGGGAGGCATGATGCGCGTGCTGTGTCGTCCTTATCGCTTCCGCACTTCTAGGCCTCGAACGTACAAAATACGTTCACCCAGGCAGCCACCTTAAGGGTGTTCATGTGCTTTAAAGTCATAATTTTATATTTATATGAAATAGTGTTAGTTTTGTAGACGATACTTGTGAGTGCTGCCTCCTCTTACGAAACAATTTTAACTATCGTAGTTTTCTCATTACGGTACGTAAATGTCACAATTTGCGTGTTCTGCTGCCATGCAAATAGTGAAAACCAATTGACTTACGCACCTGAAATATTTCACAGCGAAATAACATCCTATGGACTACGTAATAAAATATTTGAATAAATCTCACGAACTGGTTTTGTATTTAAAAAAATTGCTGCAACTTTCTTTTTCTGTACATATGTGATTTAAAAAAAAATCAAACAATTACCTTATGGGCTTTTTTAAATGTTTTATTGCATAGCTCATGGGATGTACGTTCACAGTGAATTATTTTGTTTAAGTTGGTCGGTTGATTTTCACTATTTGCATGGCAGGGTAACAAGCAAATTTTGACTTTGACGCACCGTTATGAGAAAACTATTAGAGCTAAATTTGTTTCGTAAGAGTAAAATGTTCTCACAAGTGTCGTCTAAAAAACTAACAATATTTTATAAAAACTTAAAATTACGATTTTATCGCACTTGACCACCCTTAACACACCCCAGCCTTATCTCATATATTACGACTCTGGCTCTTGGCGGGACGCACCGTGTACATTTTAAATATCAGTTTTAATATTTATATAAACAAAACTACTTTCGGCGACTATCATTTAAAAAGGTTTTATAAATAACTTTTTTATCATGCTTGAAAACATCCCTCCACGTAGCCAAGATAGAATTACTGTTTGTAACTGGCGCAAATCCTCACCTCCAAACCTTCCTATAGCTAACTATACTTCCCCGACCCCTTTTTTATCATCTACAACCCTGAAACCACTCGCTGTGAGAAGTTACCAACTTTATAGCGATGGAAACGTAACTACGTTAACGGTGAGGCAAAACTGACTCTGTAGGATGCATATCGCTAGAAGTTGCGCGAGCGTTAAGTGCGAAAAATGAAAATGTCGACGGACTTTATTATGTAGTTACCTTTTTTAATTTTGGAAAGTATATAAGTTGAAAATATATACGAGCAACTATCTGTGGTATGCCACTGTAGTGTTCAGTTTTATAATTTTATCTGATGTTACTCCTGCGCCCAGTTTGAACTTATAACCCAGTCAAGTGATTCAAGCTCGTGTAAAATTTATGCTGTTACTTTTAATGCATGAGAAACTGAATTGACTGCATTATTATAGTTATTTTCGAGATAAATTTTATTTCAAGTAGTGAAACCCGGTAGAATTTACCCACTACTACTTCCAATATTCTGTTCACATGTCCAGGAATAAGTATGCACTTAATTATTTAATACCATATTAAAAACCAATATTTATGACAAATATTATCGTTTCACTGACGGAATGCATTCGTGATTTCTCCATATATTCACTTGAAAAGAGATGAATTTAGTTATTATTTTTGCCTCCGGACAAAATACACATTTTGTACTACTTTGCTATACGTTTAAAAATTCGGGACGCTCATTAAAATAATTGTTTGGGCCTCTAGAAACGGTTAAAAACGGTTTTTGTTCCCAGACTGCCGTACTAGTAAAGTAACACGCAGATTCGAAAACCGCAAAAAATTAAACATGCGTTGGAATTTAAGCCATATGTATTTCTCACAAACAAAATTATTTGTCTACCGCTTAGTCATATAGGAAAAATAATAATATAAAAGCTATGCGCCCTAGTTGCGCGGCTTGCACGTTGGGGCGATACTGCGTTACTAATGCTGTGATCTTTGGACGATTCTTACAATTGGTTCGTATTATGAACATCAGGTTTTTTTATACACGCCATTGCACCGGCAGTGGCGTATGTCCGAAAAACCTTTAATATTCATAACTAACGCTGGTCGGAGGCACCCTTAGAGCGCCATTGATTTTGTGCAGCACTACACAAACCAACTTTACCTATCTAAAAAGATATCCTTCAAATAGGCTACGGTGGCTGTCATTAAGGGTTACAATGTTACAGCGTTTCTGTATGTGGAAGCTGATTAATTAAATAAAATATAAAAAGGTCAAGCTGTTACAGTAATCCAACAAACAAACCACAAATTAAAATTATAGATAAATCACGTAGTTCACTGTTAAATTAACTGAGCCACAATGCAAGTTTATAGAAACACTTGCTGCTGTTTTGATTTTAAGAATGATGTTAGCCGTTTAAAATTTGGTTTTTACTCCACAGTTACTTGCAAAAACGTCGAAACTAAAAGACAATTATTTTGTGAGTAAACTATCGCAAATGTAAGATTTTGAAGAGTTTTATTTACAGATTGAAGTTTAATTTAGGTAAACCGAGTATGTACAGTGATATACTTTAGTATCGAGATAAGCCACGTTAAAGTCTTCACAAAATTGGGAAGAATCTTTACAGATAGTTCACTAGGTTACCAACAGAGAACAGGCATGTGTAGTTTCGACAATAAGTCATCACAATTAAATAATTTTAACGTATTTCTGGTAGTGTAGTTCGAAGCCTCAGTATCAAGACGTAGGGTAGGGGTACCATATTTTATTTTCTCGGCTATGAAGTGGTGGGGTTCAGTTATTTTTCAACGGACGGTGGTCGTTGTGGGAGTCTTGCTGACCACATAGCGGAAATAATAACCTGATTACCGCGTGCCAGTCACCTCCTCTGGGTGGTAGACAGCTTTTCAGCTGTAAGAAAGTGGTGAGGGGTGTTTGGGTGGTTGCCAACTTTGTAGGAACTGTCTCTCCAATCTCTCATGCCACGTTGAACAATTGAATACTACGGGATGGCGGGATGTCGTCATCTTGTTATTTATTCATAATAGAGTGGATGTTCTGATTAAACTCAACTCCGTACAAAGACAGCATTTTAATGTCTACAAGCTAACCTGATTACTGAAGTCTGTAAGTGCTACACGCATATGGGGAAAATTTGACTTAAATATTTTTAATTCATTTATATTTCCAATGAATATACATGTAAATATATTCATATCTGTGACGACATTGGCTGATGGATGTACACTAAAGTCTACACAAAACTTAAAATTACTCGCGGTTTTTCTGATACGTAACGGAGGATGCTGACAGCACACCTAACAGAATTAGTTTTATAATTAATGAAGTCATACTAGTAAAACACATAAAAGAATATTTACAGGGAATCATCAAAAATAACTTCTAAGAAGGCCTGATTATACAGGGACTGTTAACAATTCATGGCCAATGAGAAGATTATATGAGTTGACTGTGTAAGCTGGTAGCTCATATGTTTGTTTTTATCAGTATGGCAACATATGAATGATTTTTATAGTTTTGTGACAAGTGGAAGACGCGAAAATATTTTGTTTCAATGTACAGAAACATTTTAATTACCACTGCACAATGTAAAGGCTTGCATGTATCCCGTTCCTTGTTGATTTCATTCGTTTTCTCTGGAACGGTTAAGAAAAGGGTATATGTTTATTAGAAACATTTTGTTCAGAATCACCAGTACTATCACCCCTCAAAACATATACCTTTCCTCCCGACTCACCCTGTATATCATAGGCGCTTCCTTTAATTTTTTTTCCATAAGAGTTTGGGCATTCGTCTCATTAACATTGCTCTCTACGATACGTTAGACTGTAATGTCTACTATTTACAATTTACTTTCAGACTTATTAATAGGCTTTGAGTTCTGAATAAATGGAGAATAATATGTCTATCTGTTAAATACAGCATATAGCGAGACAACCTGAACACAACAAAATAAAAAATTAACTCATTATATGAATATTAAACTACAAAATAATATATATATATTTTTTTAAGTTACCAGAAATTACTGTATACATTCTGTTCGTCACATGGATACTGGTAAGGTGCACAATATTATACATAGTAAATAGTATAAATGAGACAACATTACGCAGAATAAAGAAACTAAGCCGATGATCCTATTGAGCACGTCAGTTGTGTGGCGTCAACTTCATATTTGCTTAATGAGGACAGCAGAAATCCAGCTCACCAAGTCACTTGTGAATAAAAAAATATAAAATATCAAATTACTTAATCTGGTCGAGAAATAAATATAAATACTTCACTGTATAGTAAAATCATACAAATCGTAAATTACTTTCACTAATTAGTAAAAATGATTGCAATTTGTATTTATGACGCTTAAATACATCTGAATCAACGGCTTTATTGCACAAAAAATAAAAAAAAAATAGTTTTAACTTAATATAAAAAAATACTTTTCATAGCCAATTAAAATTTTTACACCTTGTAAAAATAGTTCAGTGTAAAACGGACCGTTACAGATCTTACAGATGTGGTTACAGTTGCGGCTCGCGGCAAATTCTGAGCTGGCAATCAACGACATGCAGTTTTAACGCACCTGAAAATTATAATGAAAGCAATTTTCAAGTCGCTGGATTCTAAATGTCCATAGATCATACTGTGTGATATAGGTTACACTAAAATCTGGCTGCTCGGCACATGCTTCTCTGAGCAATAAACGTGGCTCGTACGGACAAACTCTCCTTTCACCAAACGTTGAATTCAGATCTTACCGCATCATTTAAAAACACTGCAGGCTTGCATGTATACACTGTTAAAAATTTTTGTAAATACACAGAAATATTTACAGAAAATTACTGTAACTGTGCGGAAGTGGCTACCATAATTTTTTGTTTACGGAAGTTTGTCCGTATTGCCAGTTTGCGGATGTTTGACCGTAACTTTCCATAAATTCATGGAAATATGTTTATACAACTGTAAAGCATATTTTATTGCGTTTATTTAAGAAATACGGGTATGACACCTTGAGTTAATGTGCATGCACACTGGTGTGAAACGAAGAGAAGAGATGCGGAGACGCGAGCAATACAGCCAAGGACTCTTATCGTGCATGGGCAAATGGCCTAACATCTATTTCTCATAATAGTACTGATGAAACTCTGTAAAATCAGGATATCAAAAATAAAATTGTATCTTATAAAGTTGGTATTTTACCACTGCATGGAACTCGCTCACTGCCTGTCTTGTCACTGCAATGTATTGATTAGTGTGTCTGCCTGCTAATATAAAGGGTGTAGCTTCGAATCAGTACAAATACGAGACATTTTTCAAGGTACTAAATGGTGCGTCAAGGTTTCGCTAAAACACAAATAAGAGTATTTCATATTTCTGGAAACTGGAGAGCCAGTAATTTAAAGAAGTTTAAATTTTGTGAAGAAAAACGGATTGCCCGTTATTTTACGGAGGATTCCTTTATCAAACAAAACTGAGTGTCTATTATTTTACTAACATTTCTGGATAATTTTTTGCCTGTAATTAGTTTTCGCTTTTTACATGGCAACCGAACATGCAAATTTTGGCTTTGACGCACAGTTATGAGAAAACTATGAGAGAGAAAATTGTTTTATAAGAGGAAATTTTTCTCACAGGCATCGTCTATAAAACTGACACTATTTCATAGAAATAAAAATTATGATTTTATCGTATTTGAACACCCTTAAGGTAGCCGCCAGCCTAGACCGCCGAGTGGTGTGTAGAACTTCAGCCGTTACAAGATTGTTCTAGAACTATACTCGACGCGCATTAGTGACGTCAGCTTAGGAATAGCATTCAAAGTACGCTGCACGTGAGTATACTCATTTCAGGTTCAAAACGACTCCTTAAGGTTGTTCAAGTGGGGAAAAAACATAATTTTATACTTGTATGAAATAGTGTTAGTTTTGTACACATTACTTGAGAGTACACATACTTCTAACGGAAAAAAATTAGCTCATATAGTTTTCCCGTAATGGCACTTCAAAGTCAAAATTTGCGTGTTTTTACTTCATACAAAACTTGAAAACCAGATAACATA
>PNEQ01030490.1:0-16287 GCA_003012365.1 Medauroidea extradentata | reverse complement strand
TAATTCCACAAATTGAAGCGATTTAATATGTATTACATGTTGGCCGAAATCGCAGAACCTAAGACTTATTTCCCCAGTTCGGAATACAATTCATGAACCTGTGTTCATAACTGTAGTACAGAAGTCAGCGTATCTTAAAAATGAAGAAGCAGAATGAGTTCCACATATAGACAATGCGCATCATGTAAATTATACTTATACTAAACATAATAAGGAAACATGTTTACATTTCGTTGTTTTGTGTATATTTTGTCATTATACTGCTGAAATTTTGTGAAATTGCAAATACAGTCATTATTGCATTAGTAGTCCTGTATGGATTTGTGCATTTTTAAAATTTAACTGGAATAACTGGAGGTGTCTAATTTTAAACGATTCTGTATTTCTGTGTGCTTATTTCAAGAGAATCCGACGTTTGATTTCTTTACTGCAGTTTTTATATGCAGCAAGGCTTCTAAGAAAAGAAAGAAAATGGAATGACTTCCACATTGATAGCTAGTGCATTTTCTTTACGTTATGTTACTGAATATTATAAGGCAACATATTTAAATTAAGTTCTTTGTATATATTTAACCTACTTCTGAAATTTGCTGAGCTTGCAAGAACAGTGTAAGATAATTGTAATTATTGCATTACTAGGCCTGCATGGGTTTGCGCATTTGTACGATTTTATTCGAAACATTTATTTGTCTAACGATTGCCAAGCTCGATTGACACTGTTTTCTGTGTATACGGTACATGTATTTTACGCATATTTTGTTTCTAATATGTGTGTGTTTGGTATGGCTACCATTTAGAAAGTCAACGACTAATCTTCTTAATTAACGTGTGTATAAGACTAATTGTCATAACACTACTACACTAGAAAATTTTATAATATTAGTTTAAACGTTTTATGAAATATAGCATAAACTATTTAGTGAATTAGATGGAACTAGCTTTCAAAACGGCAGACCTGTGATCAAAAAAGATCAAAACCTAATGCACATTACATGCTCGTTGAGCGTACCAAATTTGGTTAGAATTCACTGAATAGTTACATATATATAGAGAGACCTGAAAAATTCCGTTTTCTTTTAGTCGGAAGCTAGAGTTCCAGCAACTATAGTATAGGTCTATGTCACGTTCACAATTGGCCGATGACTTACACGACACTTCCTGGAAGTAGCTGAGCCAATAATAAAACTGCTTCTGAATACAGGCTCGTTTGACAGTGCCAGCGAGCAGCTAATAAACAGCTGTTGTCTGCGCGATTTCACAAATATTCTGGGAGGCTAGCCTACAGCTCAGTGAACCCGCCAATTTTTCCGGTCTCTAGAGATATACCGTATCACACAAACATTTCAACTGGCCAACATTTTGAAATACAGTGCAAAGCGTTTTTGAAAAGTATAAATGTCAGGTCCTATTATTTTATAGTTTGGTTGAAATCGGTGCATGTGTTCAAAATATATTTGGGGTGGGGGGAGGGGCCCATAACCAGCCACAAAAACAGACACACAGGCAGTAATGTAATCTTATAAGCCAATTTTTCCTTAGGAAGGCAGACTAGAAACTGTTGTCTGCTTAATTTCTTTTTTTCGTTCTTACCACCTGTTTTTGTCATGGTACCTATGCTGCATGACTTGCGAGTACCTTGCTACATTTGTGCATTTAAAGTAATAAGCTCATTTGTGGCTTGGTAACCTATTCATACAACAGTATTAAAATATTATGCAACATATCTAAGGTCCATGAATATTACACTCAGAAAAGTTTCGTTTGTAGAATACTAAAATTTCATATTTATTCAGGTTCAAGACGTAAGTATACAATGTTGTCGAAACTCGCAATATCAGCATATTTTTAGCGGACCATTTTCAGCAGGTTTTCGAGTGAAATAATAAGAAAGGCCTTTAGGTCACAATTTTTAACAGGTAAATCAATGAATGTGTAAAACATTTAACGATTTTGTAAGAATCTCCATAATCTGTAGGCCAAGTGGTAGATATTTCATGAATTTTTCGCAAATACTTTGTGTAACAAGCGGGTGAGCGATTGGTTTCGTCAGCTCTGCAGCTGAGTTCAAGCGCAGCTCCGCAAGTGTGGTAAGGTCCGTCCGTAAAGGCTGCAACTGCAGGTGTCCTTGCTTCGTTCTCTGCGCGTGCTTATGTGGCAACAGCGTACAGTTATCTGCTTGCGCGCCGCCACACTATTCGTCCGAGCCGGCCACCCCTTCCTCCCTCCCCGTCCAGCCGCCTGCAACCCTATCTAGGCGACGATTTCAACAAACAACGCTCTCAGAGCCGCCCGTTAACAAGGAATTATGTGTTAATTACTAGCGACCTCTGGTAACAACACTACGTCGTCACATGCATCCAGACTAAATACGCTGCAACTCACTTGTTGGAGTTTTAGCGTATTGTGCTTTCCTCGTTTACTTCTCCGTCTTGGCGGATATAGGCCTATGTTATCGTTACCTTGGCAGCGATGGATGAAGGAAGTAGGCATGTGTATGAGTCATGGCTTTGTGACATTTGTTTTCAGGGTAACTGGAGTACACCTGCCTGTTGGAACAGTTCTTACTTTCTTTCGCAGATTAACTTACAATTAGCAAAGTATTAGTTTAAGACCTAATTTTGACTTATTAAAAATTTTCGTTTACCTATATGTTTATAGCTATCCTACTTCTTAGAAGAAGGGAATGAAAGCGGATGTCAAACACAATTAAAATATAAAATAGAATCTGCTTAAGTACTTTTCAGGAAACAGATAATTTATTGAAATTTTTTTGCAACTACATATTTCAAAAGAATCAGGTTCTCATCCAATATTAGCTACATAGAATTTATATGTTTATTTAATGTTGAATTGTAATTAATTTTCGTAAACCATCTACAAATTACCGAACTACAACTGCATATTTATCGATAGGTAGATTGGAACACTGAAAAATTTACCTGATTATGTACTGGATATAGTAAACATGCATTGCTATGTAAGTTTTGTTTACATATATATATATATATATATATATATATATATATATATATATCATGTGGCAATAAATTAAACAGGAAAAACTCTGTAGAACAACGCCTGTACAAACTAATTTGGGCAAAGCTGTCCACCAGGATTGTTCAGTTAATTTCCCCGCTAGTAACTTCAATACTATAATGCTTGGTGAATCACACGTGATTATTAATGAATTGCGCGGCACTTACAAGCATGGAAACACTTAACTTACGTTCTCATCTTGAACAGCAGATAGTATTGTTCAGACTAGCGATGACTACAGTCTACATTACTTTATATTTTAAACATAACAATGTAGTTAATCATCATACATGCTGATCGCTGTAAAGTGAGAACTGAAGATCGCTTCGCCAGGAACAATAATTATATATTGCCATTTATTGTGTTCTTAATTGTTACATTCTGAGTACAGTACAATTTACTCACGTTGATTACTACCCAGGTTGACTTAACAGGAAAACAAAGGGCTCCAAAAGTACTCTCTTTATCGAGAAACCGGCTGTAGTAACCTAGGGCTTATTTCAAAAGTGTAGCATGGCTAGTATAACTGACGGAATACTAATTGAACCTGCTGAGTACGTACTGAGGCAGTTAGTGGATAATCAACTGCAGTTTAGGTACACAGAAGGTAACGAAGCCATCATGTCAGAGAAATTCTTCTGTCTCTCAAATATCAAGTTCTCTTATGGAAGTAGGAAACGCCAGTATTCAAGTGTAGTCATTTACCACCACGATGTTTGGAGAAGTAACACGATAAATTGTAAAACAGTTTTGTCTCCATCCAACACTCCGTAGCAGCCTGCAAGCAAATAACGGGCATTTATCACTGCAAATATCGAATTACAAATGACGGCAGGTAATCTAAGCAAACAATAATAAAAGAAAATATGTAAGATGTTGCGTGTTTCGTACATATCATAATTTGAAAAAATCTTATCCCTCTAAATACAACTTAAATATGTTTTTGCCTCAGCATTGGGCCAGACTGATTTCTAACTGTCTTGAGCTACACGTGACTCACTTATTATTACGTCACTGCTATCTGCTCGTCTGAACGAACACACGAAGCAATGTCCTAGCAGCAGACGTTGCTACATTTCCAACTGCCATTTTTTAAATGTTTTGCATGGAACGGAATAAAAGCGCAAATTTCCACATATGTTCTATTTAAGCGTTGAAATACTGAACCCGAGGCGAACGAGAAACTTTAGACAAAATTGCCACATGTTAAGTAAGTAACACACATTTCAGACTATGATTGTATACATATATTTTTTTAAATTAACAAGGTAAGTAATGAGCATACTTTCCTAAACGTGGCTGCAAAATAACCTACAAAGTTACAATCGGTCACGTGAATCTGGAACTATGACATAAGAACTTTATTCATATAATATTATATTCAGACATGATAAGAAAAAAAGTGTTAAAGTATAAAATCTGGCTAAAATTGGTCCAGTTATTCACCGAATAAAAACAATTTTTTTATTTATTCATTTATGTCTTGCTACCTTCTAAAATGTGGATATATAAAATTAAACCAAACTAAAATCAAAGCACATAAGATTAACCATCAAAACATTAAATTTGATTTGAATTGGTCCAATGGTTTCTCATAAATTAAACAGCAATGAAAACGAACAAATTGTCTATATTTTGAATATTTGCTCTTCGCATGAACCAAAAATTATAAAAATCCGATGACCTTACTAATTACATTATATGAACATAGATTTTTAAAAATTTGGAGAAATGGTTTACGCAATCAATAAATATTCAAATGGCCACAGTTTTTTAAAAATATAAGCACAGCATGAAAACAAAATTAACAAAAGTTTAATCATAACGCTAAGTACATAAATACCACACGTGTACTACGGTAGGTGACACTAGTAGAGATAATTTCTGAGATATCATGTGTGACGTTTCTGTTCAAATAACGACCTTTAAAAAATTCAAACACAACACGAACGAAAAATATTAAAGTCATATTACCTTACTACGTATTACAAGTGAAACTGATTAATTAAATTTCAAAAAAGGTTATTTTCAAAGGTTTAATAACAACACGAAAAAAATGCTTTAATGTCAAATGACCGTACAGTAAGCACAACATGAGCACCGACTTTGATAAAATCCCAAACAATTGCTGCTCAAATATCCCGTGTGATCAAAACATTGTTCAATAAGCAACCCTTTTTAAAGTATGAGAGAGTGAGAGATTTTGGCCATCGAGGTCTTTAGCGCTGGTGACGGGTGACATGATGTGATTAAGGAGCAGCGCCGGAATGAGGTAGCGGGGAAACGGGAGATCACCGAGAAAACCCGCCGACCAGCGGCATCGCTCATCACGATTCCCACATGCGAAAATCCAGGGACTGATCCCGCCAGGAATCGAACCCGGATCGCCTTGGTGGGAGGCGAATGGTCTAACCATTCGGCCACCGCGGCCCCTTTAAAATATGAGCACGGCATTAATAAATACTATGCAAGTCAAGTACCTTTACTAGGTATTGTATGTAGATCAAGATTCATGACATTGGGAAAAATAAATCATTAGGTAGGTCGCAATAGTAAAAAATGTAGCATATTAACTATGTCGCCTTATGAAAGGCGCTGCCTGAGAACGGCAGCATGAACTAGTATTATTGGATGCACATGATAAATTATGTTCGGTGGTTCTCAGGCATTTGTTATGTGATAGCGTACCGCAGAACATAAACACACAAAGACACAGATTAACACACAGGCAGATACAGACACCAAGTACAACAGGGAGGTTAGGATCTATGCAGTTTAAAAATACTGAAGTAAACGTATGTGCGTCTACGTACTTGCATTAATGAAGAATAGAAAGAAAGAATTAAACATAAAATTATCATCATAGATAACTACATTAGTTTCCTCTGTGTGGGTGCAAATTAACCTAGAATATTAAAATAAGTCATTTACATAATACTTCGCGTTATCTTTAAACATGTCGAACTTACAACAATAAGGACCACGCAAAACAAAGTCTGTTGATGGACTGTCAAAATATTAAATCTGGTTACAATAGGTCTTGTTCTCGGGATAAAACATTGTTTCCTCCCAAAATGGCGATCGTACAAAATAAACCCAGGTATAATCAAATCTAGCAAATAGCACTTAAAAATTAACAATTATGTTTGAAATAAACAAATGGTTCTTACAATATAAAATAGCACCAAAAATCACAAATGTCAAATATTTTATAAACAAGGACTTGGCATGAGCGTGTGCAGGAAAAATGCTGCTATCAGATATTTTATGCGATGTTTGTCCGACCACGTGACTCAGTGATTACGCTTCTGACCGGTGGGGCAGGGTTTTATTTCTGGCCGGGGAAGTACATTTACATTTACCTCTCCGGGTTTAGGGCTGGGTGATGTGTGCCCCCCTCCCTATTATCAAGCCCCTCCAGCGGCAGGCAATGACTAACCAACGCAGTTTTATCCTCTCCAAGTCGCACCTACAGTAAGGTTTTCCCCCTGAGGTCCAAACCAGCCCCAGGAATAAAAACGTATCATGCAATAAAGAGATGATCAAATGGCCGCAATCCTGAAAGTAAGAACATGAACTAAGTACACATAAATCAGTCGATCTTGTTAAGTATTATGTACGTACCGAATGTGAGTAAACTACAAAAAATGGTGCTGATATCTTGTGTGATAAAAAAAACGTTAAAATATACATCAATTTGAAAATCTTTAAATTAGGTACAAACAAAATGTTCAAAAATCAAGTCATCTTAATAAATAAAAACATTATGTGCTAGACAGAATTCGAAGAAATATTTCCAAATTTATTTGTGATAAACTAATATTAAAATGGCCATTATTTTGAAAAATATGAATCCGGTATGAACGCCATACATAAAAATCAAGTTACCAATTACTAAGAATTATATGTCTTACATAGTTCTCGAAATTCTGTTTACGGGTTCAAAGGATTTTATGGGGGACTACACATTCACTCATACGCCGGAACGTGATTTCATATATGTATTTTCCCTTCGCAAAGTAGACTAAAAATTTAGTACGCTTATTAGAAAAATATTTTTTGGAATTCTCAAAATGGATAAAAAATAGTTTTTTATACTGTAAGTGGAAAAATACCGGTCTAAATCGGAAAATGCAAATATAGAAAGGTAAGTTAGACTTAAAAGTATGCTTCTTACATTTTAAACTTCGCATTTGCTTAAAAAAACATTGGGAAAAATGGCAAAGCACTGCATGTCAGTTGGGTTGCTCGGAAATGTACGCTAAATGGTGAACAAGCAAGAATCGTTCTAATATCTGGGTACTTGCAACTACAAAGAGCGTTCGTTGTGTTCCAATTGCGGTATACTCAAAACAGTAGCACAATTATATCAACAATTAAAAATGTTTTGTCAAAATGTTAAACTAACTGTAGGCCTATATATTTTTGTTTTAAAATTATGTTGGAAAACGTACACAAAATTGATATGAATTTGCCGAGTTTTCCTGAGTTCGATATTTATAAAATTATTTATTAATCTAATGCCGGGAAAAATTTGTATCTAAGTATTGTTGGTCGTTCTCAGTAAAAACTAAAGTTTATATGAGGATCATTTTAGGATGAAATATAACACACGATAGTAATTGTGGGTTCCTCTAAATGTGCTGCACTTTTTTTTCTTGAGCTCAGATGTATTGTGGCAGAACATGGCCAAGCTATGGGACCAGACTTGCCAGATTTTCAGAACATTGATAAGGGACACTTAGCAGCACTCTTTTTTTTTTTAGGGTCAAAAGTGATGATTGAGACTGGCATGAGAACAATATACTGTGCTAATTAATAGGAAGCCATTATATAGCAAAAACAATATAAATATCTTTTATTTGCTTCATAAAGTAATGTTATTTAAATTAAAATATTATACACACATTTTTTAAAGTCACTAATTTGTGATTGAAGTTGCAGCACAAGCATCATATTTACAACATTTCTTCGCGATACTTGTGTTTCTGCTACTCTTAGGCACTGCTATCTACTGTATCCCTGTCTAACCTCGCATAGAGCATTGTGCGACCGCGCGGCCACATGCAGATCAAGTAAACATTCTACTACACAATATTAAATACGGGATTATTAACGTCCCGTACGATGGCAATACGGAACACTGATTTCTGGTCTTTAATACGGGAAATTCCGTATAATACCGGACGTCAGGCAGGTCTAGACCATCACGAGGTTAACTGCTGCTTTAGTTAAGTCTGCGCCTATTGTTGTTCACACACAAACATAACATAGCAGGTCTTGACATGCGCCGTCAGGCGGGACGGTTGGCAACACTAACCTGCTCTGCTATCTACAAGGCGTGCTGTTGTTGCACAGTGATAACAGCTGTCGCAGCAGTGTTGGCAGCCGTGTCATACCTCGCTGAAGCTAACCAGCACATTTCCCTCACCACTTGATGAAACTAACCTCGCATCTCAAGCTCTTGCCTTCAGTTACAAACACATCTGCTAGTGACAGGCACTTTCTACACAAACCTAACAATATATTCAATGAGAGCAGAACGTCTGACTTTGCCTTATATCGTCGTGCCGTAGTAACTTTTGTGAGTTGTACACATTTGTGCAAAAGTCAACTGTTTTTTTTTTGTAACGCTCTTGTTGTTAAAATCCTGTCCTGACTTGCATAGGCAACATGTTTTCTAATCTACAGTGCAAGACAATAGAGTCCGAAACTGAAGTTAAGATATATATATATATATATATATATATATATATATATATATATATATATATATATATATATATATACACGCACACACACACACACTCATGTTACACGTTGGGTGTGTTCGTCTACATTTTACCTACTACACAATTAAACCAACGTAATCTTGAAATGTAAAAGTAGGGAATTTTTTTTGGAGGGGGGGGGGAGATGAACGAGTGAGACAGTTTGGTCAGCGCTTAACTTTAGCGCGGGTGAAAGATGACATGAGTTGAGTATGGAGCAGCACCGGAATAAAAGAGCGGGGGAAACGGGAGATCCCCGAGAAAACCCGCCGAAAACTGCATCGTCCGGCACGATTCCCACATGCGAAAATACGTGGCACCGACTTATCCGGGAATCGTACCCGGATCGCCTGATCGCCTTGGTGGGTGGCTAGGCTCCTGGGGGAGGGGGGGTGAATATTGTGCGAAAATAATGAGGCTAGAGACATTATTTTATTTGCCCCCTCCCCCAGGTTTACTTATTGGAGGTGGTCCCCCCTGTCCCCTGTTTGGTCAAAACTGTTGGCATGAAGTTATCCTAGTGCGTGCTACCCGGTCATATGGAGCAATTGTAGCGAGCACATTCCGTCTGCTGGCCAGCTTATTTATAGCTCGGCGCATCCACTGCACTTCAGTGATGGCCACGTGTGTTCTGTTAATTGCTTCAGCTAAACCACCCACCCCTGTGTTCCACTTGGCCACAGATAAACTAAACAATTGAACGATTCATGTTCATAGGCGTGCCTACAGCCATGCACCCCCACCCTCTGTTGTCATTCAACATAGCCATTCTCTAAATACACTTGTATAGTTCTCCTATAGCTGTCTTAAATACGTGCTGCCATTCTTTGAATAACGATTGCCGAGTTCTTGCCAGCTTCTGATACATAGTATTACCCATATAATATTGAAGACTACATTCCCGTTAAAAAAAAATTTGGAGAAATTTTGAAAATATTTTATGGAAAAATTATTACTATGTAAACATACGGTTTATTAATAAAATTTTGTTAAATTTTGGGGAATTTACTATATGTTAATACACGTACGTATACAGAGTGATTCGGGAGGGGTGAAAGTACTGGTGACTCTGAACAGAATGTTTCTAATAAACATATGCCCATTTCTTAACCGTTTCATAGAAACCCAATGAAAACAACAAGGAACAGGACATGTGCAGGTGACGGTAAATCACAGTACTGTTATCATATGTTGTGTTTAATTGTGTACATTTCCACACGGTGTGGGGTTGGCTTAAAAGCTTAGTCTACACGCGCCGGGTGGACACAAGAGAGGAACTTCTCGCTCGTATTTACTATGCTTGTGCTCAAGTAAAGCAATGTACTAATGAGCTCAGATCAGCAACACAGCAGCTGTCTATCAGAGTAGCAAAATACATTGAAACTGGTGGTGGAGTGTTTGAACATGTTATATGAGGAAATATACACAATTAAACAAAACATACAATAACAGTAGCGTGATTTACCGTCATCTGCACTCATCCCGTTCCTTGTTGTTTTCATTCGGTTTCTCTGAAACGGTTAAGAATACGGCACATGTTTATTAGAAACATTTTGTTCAGAATCACCAGTACTATCACCCCTCAAAGCATGTGCCTTTCCTCCGGACTCACCCTGTATATAAAGTTACAATACTATAAATTCAGTACTGTCCCTCCTCCAAAACTCTTAAGAACATATTTAGCCACGCCTATGTTTACTGCTAACAGGCCGTCATAAATATGTGATATTCGTTCTGCTTGCTGAAGCGACAGTATATTGTTATTCTAGAGCGATTATTACTGGCCGGCTTAAAGTTAACACAATTTTGAACAAACCAAACACTATGCCCGTAGTCAGACCAGAGAAACAGCGAAACCAATACTAATACTAATAATAAAATGGTAATAATAAATAAACGAAATGTACCTCCTGGACAGTTTGGATGGAGGCCAAACAACAGGCTGTATCGTTGCACAGACTAAGTAGTATCATAGACGTGATATGACGTGGAGGCTCATTTGATACGACCGGCCTCTGTAACGCAATTGGCTAGGGGCTAGTCTGCGGCGCGAGAGGTCATGGGTTCGAACCTGGATCAGTTGTGTTGTCTCTTCGCCTCCCTTCACCTTCAACAGCCCTTAAGAGGGCGTGGTACACAATTCAATGCTATCATCATCAATTCATAACTGTAGGTTTCTTGAAGCCAATAGGCGAAAAGTAAACAATATCTATCCTAGACAATAGTTTTAGCCAACGTTTTAAACAAAATAGTTTCTAGTGTCACGAACTTCTGAGGCACAATCTCTGACGCTGGAACCTCGTGCATTTAACTGCGGCGCAAGAGATCACGCGTAACGAATTAGTAATTCTGGATAAATATTTACTCATAAAGTTGGCAAATTTTATTATCTAGGATTGTAGTTTCGTGTTTTATCCATATTGGCTTCGAAAAAAGTGTAGAATTCAATTTATGTTTTCAGCGATTTTTTTATCTACCATGCACTCTTAAGATCTCGTTGTTTATGGCCGTAATACGCTGTCACCTCACCTCATTTGATACGCGTGAACATCGTCGCTTATTGGTAGCAGGGGCGTCATTTAGAAGGAAATGTGTAAAGAAAATTTTTGTTGTGTATTTTGTTATTTAAATAATACTAACATACGCACATAAAACCAAAGATTTAATATTAAAGTTTATAATTTATACATGCTTAATTAATAAAAAAGATGCAACAAGGTCACTGTCGCCAAAAAAAATCTTGCCCCCCCCCCCAAGAAAAACCGGAAATGACGCCCCTGATTGGTAGCTAGAAGTTGTTGGTACCAGCCCAATGTATTTTTGGTTCTTGCATATTACAGAAGGTTTCTTACTGTGGCCCAGCTGCCGGCTGGCAGGGCAGTCCCCTTACACTTATTGTTGGTGTGTGACTGAGTATGCCGTCCTACCGGCTGTTCCACTTCTGTATTTCTGTATATTTTGTGACCGCTGCTAGGACTGCGATCACCTCCGCCGTGGCACTGTCCCGAGTGTAGGAATATAGTATATACAAGCGTGTTATGTGAACGAATGAAGACGACTCACAGGGCGGCCAACACTACGACAGTTACTGCACTCTGGCTTCGACCTTACGTACCTAAGGCCAGAGAAAAGTCACACTTACACGAGCCAAGTTAATTACCGAGAAGTGGGAGAGCAGCCTCGTTGCACTGGGAAGCAGTACGACAACTTTTCCTTTGTGAAAACTTCTCCTGCGTCAGAAGAACGGCCAGGTTTATGGCCTCGTTTTATGTTTCAGCTGACAGAGACATGCCTGCCACACAGCATAAGGGACACTGACATTTTAAGTGCATTGAAACCCAAGCCTTTAAGAGCACCGGTCATCCCACATCCCTGGCAGTAGTAACTAGGGTGTGCGTTTACATATTTATTAAATTCGGTAGAGGCACAGTCACATGTCGAAGATACAAATAATGCCATCAACGACCTTTTTGTTTACCTTAGTGCGACCCACATAGCTACTACAGCCCCTTTTATGTTGTGTTTTAATACCCTGAAAACTATTACGTTTAAAAAAAATACACTTGAAAACGTTTACTCAACAACACTTTATAACTTTTTTTTTACCTGTGACAACACACACACACACACACACACACACACACACATATATATATATATATATATATATATATATATATATATATATATATGTGTGTATATATATATATATATATATATATATATATATATATATATATATATATATATATATGTGTGTGTGTGTGTGTGTGTGTGTGTGTGTATGTGTGTGTATGGCATTTTCAAACCAAGTTATTAAGTGAATATTACAGGAATTATGAGTAATGCAAACTGAATTTAAAAAATAGTGTCTAGTCAAAAAATTGTTAGGAGTTTAGTTAACATTCTTGATCTGATGTCAGTGTCATTGATATTTTATTTTGTAAAAAATTCAGCATTCAAACCTTCCCCTTATTTGAAAATAAAGGAGGTGGCTAACCTCAAATTACATAAATTACTTTGTCACCAGGTTTCGTGAACATTTAATGCTGTCTATTCGAGAAATACATCGTAAGGAACAGAAAAGATCCTATTGTTGCAAGCTCGTAGAATGAACGGTTTCCAATAAAGATGCACACAACTGTTGCTGTGACAGTAATGGAACGCCTGGCATGTAGGCAAAAAAGCTGCCTTTTAAGGAATTATTGGTTTGAACAAGCGCCGTGCTCTCAGGAAAATGCAACTTGTGGTTCAGTTTGGAAAAGTAATTTATAAAATAATATTTCTTATTGGTACAAAATTCATGCAATTTCGTATCATTATGCCCCTTTGGTGAATTCTGGAATAATTTTAATATGTTTTCAATAGTTTTATTATTTTTTTTATTTTTTGACTGAATGACTGAATCTAAGTGCTATAAAAAGACGAGTTTGCGTTCATAACTAGTTGTTTTGGGGACGACAACACTCCGTTTCTATCATTCAATGTAATACACTAATAAAACCATTTCAAAATGTACCAAAATGAACGTTATGTTGTATATAAAGTAATAAATTGTTCTCTTAAAAAAACACATACACATAGTAAAAATGCTGCAAAACCAAATTTGTTACCAAATTTTCCTAGTGGAACCTACTATTTTTGAATTTACTTGGACTGACTCAGCAATATGCTTTAGAAAAACTGCATCACAGGTTGCATTTTCCTGAGAGCAAGGCGCATGTACAAAGCAACCATTCCTTGGCAGCAGTACCACTTTTTGCCTACATACCAGGCGTTGTGTTTTTGTCACAGCAACAATATTGTGTGCGTTCTGAGAACTTACAAGAAGAAGACATATTTTTCTCTTTTTCTCTTTACGGCGCACTGTTCGAATAGACAACAAGGAATGTTCACAAAACCTGACAAGAAAATAATTTTACGCAATCTGAGGGTGGCCACCCATATTATTTTCATAACAGAAGGTTTGAAGGCTGAATTATTTACTAGTTAAAGTTCCCAATAAAACTTAACATCACCTACGGAATTGTAATTTAACTCCTAACGATTTTTTGGCATTTAAATGAAACACTATTTGTAAAGTCCATTTTCTATCAAGGAATCATACCTCACTTAATATTTACTTGTCTTAAACGTGTCCCATATACTGTTTGCTTACTTTTTATGAGGAATCACCTCCCGGAGTTTTTTTACACTATCACACATAACGCGTATGCGTTAAGAGGGAAAATGAGAAAATTTTTCGAATGAAAATACGGAATTCTTGACAAGACCATCTGACACTTCGCTGAGTAGCTTACATCAACAGTAATGTTCTATCTCTGCTGCTGTCTGTTGACCTCCTACCAGCAGCAGCTATGGATCAGCCCTCGGTCCGACAATCCTGTTTTCCTTTTCCCATGGTTTTCCCTAATAATTTCAGTGAACGCAGGGATGTTTACATGTACGCGTCCCGTCCTCTCGATTCTCATTGTCACTGGTGTCTCTAATGTCGTTGCTTTCGATGGTACGGCAATACCTTCCTGCTCCTGCGTCTTTTATGATATATTATCTCCTCATAGACTTAGTAACAGATGCATTCTTCTTCAACGATTGGCTCTTGTCACTTTACTAAACGCCGAGAAATTGAAACGGGTTGTTGAGGTGCGAGATGGCAGGAAGAGGGATAAAACGCAAACGTGAGAAGTTATTGTCAGATCTTATCAGAGGCTAATAGCTCAGTCCACATATTTATTTATTTTTACCGCATACTTTAATTATAATTAGTTAATATTCACAGATTTGTCAGTGGTTTTCACACATACAGGTTGGAGCAGTTTCAACAAATAAATAAGTGGAAATCCGAGGGAATATCTGTGAATAGTTACATATTCACTATACATCGGAATTAGTACATATTTACAAATTTGCGATTGCATTTTTCACAGATTCAATTAGTTGGAACTGCTCCATCCGGAATATGAGAAAACCACTGAAAAACAGTGGATGTTCACTAGATCTGATTTAGAATGCAGAATGTCTAACAATAGAGGGGACGAGGAACTGTGCAGCTTGTATTCTAAGCCATATCTTCGCACTTTTCTCGCGATGCTGAAATAAACCAACTCTATAGCAGTTCCGTTCTCTCCAGCAATACTGCATAGCCAACCAACGCATACTTTTATTTCTTAGTTCTAATCTACACGACAATTCTGCAACATTTTATGTTGTCGCTGTGCGATAAATATGTATGTACTGTACCACTTTCTGGATCCTATGGTGTAGCAAAATACACACGGACAGAAATTATTTATTTACAAACAATAAATGAGCGAACTACATGTTAACTGTTACTAGAATATTTCAAAGGACACACTAACGTTGTTTAAAAAACATTGCAGCGAGTGGTGACTGTTTATTTGTACAGTATCTCACGGTACCAAATTGTTATTTGTATACGTCTCGCCCTTAGAAACAGTTACACAATATTTGACTCGAGGCCACGTACTAAGAAGGAATCGACCATGGACTACGTTGAAGAACCATCCTAGCATTCACCTGGAACACTTCCGGGAAAGCATGGAAAACCGAAATCAGAATTGCTTGAGCCGGGAATCGAGCCCGGGGCCTCCTGAATACGCGTCGAACGTCTTACCTTTGCGCCACCTCGCTCGGTGCCTGAACTCAATACTGTTGCACCTTATGTCAAGTGAGATTGCGCCATCAATGATCTGGAACATGTTGCGGAAAATGTAAACATTTTTATCTTCGCCGACTGCTAAGAAAACTAGGTGTTCCTGGATTATTTGTCTGTATTAATAATTTTTGCAACACCGTTGTGATTTTAATGTTGGAGATAAAGCATTAATTTATAGCAATGTAAGAAACATAAAGTCGTTTTGTAGGGGTGAAAGGGAAACTTGAAAACTAGCAAGAAAAACTACACAAAATATTTTACGTAGACGCATCGTCGTACGAGTACCAAAGTCGTAAGGTCAACAAGTTAACTATTACTGGAAAACGTTATACACTTTTGTTATACATTTTACGAAGTCTGCGGCGACCACGAAATATATTCTTCCTATCTAATGTACGTTGAGAAGGTATTAAAATGAACCGACTATAATAGCAGTCGTCAAACTTCACAGGCAGGTAACAATAAAAAAAAAAATTCGAAATAAAATATCAGTCAGTGATATATATAAAACAGAATGTTTCTAAACCAATGCGAAACTTTTAACTGTATTACTATGGGAGTGATACAAGATGCTTTGTTTCCGCCAGTATTTATTCCTAACACCATTTAACGTGACTCTAAGTTGCGTGGGGGCCAAATGAAAAGAGACTGTTCAGGGGAAGGTTAAGAATACCCATAGGCGCCAGTTTCGCAGTTTTAGCTCGGCGAAACACGAGCACGAGACGTCTTTCTCAGGTCGTGGCCGACGACCATGTGGCTGCCCCCAAGCAGCGTCACTGAGGTTGCTGGTTTTGAGCCTGGCGT
>PNEQ01030489.1:0-16295 GCA_003012365.1 Medauroidea extradentata | reverse complement strand
AAAAAGCACCATTTTGAGGCTGTTGATACGGAAGAAGCTGTTAGGTCTAAAATGCATGACCTCGCTTCAAGACCACTTCAATAAATTTGACGGATTAGTGAGTGACCTAGAGGCAATGAGCTCAAAGCTCGAACAAGATGGTGTTGTCTGCCACCTACTGTTAACGATTCCAGACAAATACGAAAATGTGATCACAGTGCTGGAAACTATAGACACTGATCTGACGTTGGATTTTGTAAAGTCACAACTTCTCAATGCCGAAATGAAACTAAACCACATTTGTACGCCAAATGTAGCTGAAAGTTCATTCAATGTTAGGTTAAGTGACAAACCCAGTAGGTCTTTTGAATGTGGTGAACTAGGGCATTTTATCAAAGAATGTCCAAGATTGCCTGAAAGTGGTCGTAAATACTTGAGTGAAAATTTTGGCACAAGCCGTGGTAGTGGTGGAGGTTATGGTAGCCAAGGTTGGAGAAATCAGTGTGGTTACGGTAACCACGATCAAGGTTATAGAAACTGTGAGAGACGTTTAAATCGAGGGGGGTCAAGTTGAGGTGAAAGTGCAAGTACAGGCAACTATAAATATGTGTCATTAAAATGAAGATCGTCCAGATAAGGAGATTTCCTTTGTGGCAACAATCAAAGAAACAGTGCTGTTTGGTGAACAGGACAGTATAAAGTTTGTACTTGATTCAAGGTGCATAGACCATCTAGTCAGTTTAAACTTGAAAAGGTATATGTGTGACGTCAAAGATGTACTACAGCCTGTATATATAAAAGTCGCCAATGGGGACGAGCTGCAAGCAACACAGTCTGGAACCCTCAAACTGCATAAAAACAAATTATAAAATTTGAAGCTTTTCTAGTTACTAACTTAACTCTGAAAGTGCTGTCAGTTGCGAAGATAGTACAGTCCGGAAAGAAAGTAATTTTCCATGAAAATGCCGCTAAAATAATTGACAAAAACTGTCTTGAGCATCATGTATGGTACGACAGGAAAACTGTACATTGCTGACTTCACCTTGTGCAAGACAGAAAATTGTACTCTGGTCGAGACAGATCTGTGGCATCGATGACTAGGGCACCTAAATCGTCAAGGCCTGAAACTGATGGGCCTACCAAGTTTGAGAAAAATGTGTGATTCATGTAATCAGGGAAAGGCAGAAAGACAACCATTCCCTACAGTTGGTAGCTCTTACACACTTATGTGGGTGAACCAGTAAACCCTCACTATGAATGATGAAAAATATTACCAAACAATTATTGATGATTTCTCTCATTTTGTTGTGGTATATCTTCTACACAGTAAGGTGGAAGCAGCTGAAAATCTAAAAAGCTACATAAATCAGTTGAACTCCCAGCTTGGAACAAACTCTGTCTGTCGAGTGTGCTGTGACAATGGAGGGGAGTTTTCATCCAGAGACATAAAACCCTTTTGTTCTAACAAAGGAATCAGGTTGGAATACACCGTTACATACAGTCCACAAAGCAATGGAGTAAGCGAGAGAATGAATAAGATTCTTCTAAACAAGGTAAGAAGCATGTTCGTTGAACACAAACTTGCCTAAGACCTTGTGGGGTGAAACAATGACAGCTGCATACCAAAATTGTTGAAATATTTACATCAGAAACGTTAAATTTATCCAAATAAATACTTGTAAATAATTCAACCATGCAACTCATGCCTTAATATAAACACTCATATAATATGCACATTTTATGTGATCATAACTGCAAAATTCAATATTGTTAAACAACTTTTCCCCTTCTCTCAAGCTTCGTTATATGTAAGCGAGGAACGATGTTGCTCGAGAAACGCTGTGTGCTGTTCTAGTTTGAGGATATATTTCCTTTTTATTCTCTTGTGTGATGTCCCTTTAGACCCTTTCTCAGCAGGAAGGTGTGTGTGTCAGGTCGAAGAGAGACTGATCAGAGCAAGGCCCTGTCATAAGTAACTGCTCGTACTCCCTAGGAGGGGGGGGGGGTGTATGGACTAACTACGACAGTATGTATTTACACACTCTGTCTATCTAGCGTGCAGTGAATGAGTGATGGTGTCAAGTAAGTTAGTAATGAAGTGTTTACGTTATGTTTTAAGATTGAATACTAACTAGGAAGGCAGAGAAAGTAACTTGTTTACATATATTTAGTAAACTGCAGACATTTGAAGGAACAGAAGACTGTGGTGCTGATACACAGTGAAACATGTTCGTTTTCACAAAGTTCTTTAAACTGTCAAGCAGTTTAATGTCGTTCAAGTGTAAGAAATTCATTACTTTGAATTTGTAGAAATAGGTATCATTAGTTTTGTACATGTTACTAGTGACTAATACTATCCTTTCAAGAACAATATTTTAGCTTGCATAGTTTTCCCCGTAACTGCATGTCAAAGTCTAAATGTCGAAGTTACGGTAATATATTGCTGCGAAACTGTAAAGAATTACTGTAGGTAAATACCGGTAATTAACACTGAATTTAAGTTAATGTTGCAGGCTGTATGCTTATTGCAGGGTTCTTACGGTCCTGGAAAGTCCTGGAACTTTGACCATGTCCTTGAAAGGCCATGAAAAGTCCTTGTCTTGCTTTATGACGATACTATTTATATAATGCCACAAATATAAGTGGTGCATTAATTTCCTGCAATGGACTTGCATAATTTCATGCAGACAATTATCTTAGATTTTCACTTTGGCTATGTTGAATTTGGAAGTGCAGACCAATGGAAAACTAAAAATTATGTTTCACTACTTTCAACCATTTTTATGTGTGTTCCTACTCTCTGTGACATTGCTGTTTACACAAGGATCTGGCCGGCTATGTTTTTCATTATTTCCATAACGAAAATTGAATTTATACATGCATCATAACTAGGTGCATAATTGAAATTTTTGCTGCAGCAGCCATCATCTTGTCTCTATATCTATATGGTACGTTACTGCTTACCAATAGATTAAGTATAAAACATACGTTGATAAATGAAAGAGTAAGTATATCTGTGGCAACGAATGTGGTGGCGTTTGTAACTTGCATCATAGCACCACATGTGAAATGTTAATATTTGGGTTCGGATGTTAAATGTTGGAAATATTCGCGAATGTCTGTGTTTTTCCGTCTATAGTTTTAACCTTAAAAATTGACTAACTTCATTAAAATAGCATGCCCCATTGAGTTCCTACTTTATCTGGTGTAGACTGTCGCACAAAGACTTGCACATATGAAAAGTTGATACTATCTGCTGAAGGTTTTGATGGTGAAAAACAAACTAGTCATCAACAGTAATTGTTTTTTTTTTATTTTATTATTTTTCACTTACTTACACTTGCAGAAGTGATGTACATTAATTAACAACATTAAACACAGAAAAATTAAACCAACCATAAAAAGATTATTTTTCCTCCTAACACAAATTAGGTACTAACATCTTAACAAAATACATAGAGTACAACTTTTTCAGGTAAGTAAACATAAAACCCGTCATATACACAAGTACGACATTGTAAAGAAACACTTGTATAACTCAACACTAAGTCACAAAATGTAAAACAGCTTGGAGTGTGTGGTGACATGCCTGAACTCTGAAAATAATAAATAAAATAGTACATTTTAAAATGCACAAATAATTGATTATGTCGTGCACACATACAGAACATTGAAATACAAAGCCATAAATTTGGAAACATTAATAACTAGTCACAAACAAAACTATTTTCTACAACTAGTCAATTGCAAAATATAATTTAAATTAAAAAATACATAAAACTGTAACGTTTTCCATAGATCATATTCATTCATTCATAAAAATGTCATCTGGCAATGAAAATTGTTCAAGTTGCTTCAAATGTATATCAAATACTACACCTAAAAAATAAATTCAGTAGTTGAATTGTTGCCACCCATCAATCATTCTTGATACTTCAAAAATATGTATTACTCTAAGAAATCTGTTGCCAGATACATAATTAAAATTGCCAGTTTTGTAAGTAAAAATATTAGGAAAAGACAGCATCCATCTGCAGAGCTTGCGAAAATATGTTAAGTCTACTGTAAGAAATTTGGAAGTAAAAACTTGTGTGTTATACTTAAAATATGATCTCGCCATTTTCTCAGTGACAGGCTCCTGTTCTTAACTTTTGAAGGTTCAGCTTCACGCACATTGTTGGCTAATTAGGTTTTTTGCTTACTTGAAATTCTAAAAATAAAAATTAACTTGTCGTAGGTACGTATTTTATTTACATTATGCTACAGTAAGCAGAGCTGCCCAGCAAGAAAGAAGATTGCCAATGCCAAAGACAGATAACTAAGCTCAGCACACCTTGACACCACCACCACCATCCAAATCCCTAGGGAAACAGCCTGATTGCAACAGCAGCAGCATGCCTTGTGAGACTTCACATAGCAAACAACAGGCATTGCCAGAGTTGTCTGTCGCCCAGGGACACTGGACGAACCAGTACTCGAGCACAAGGACGATGCACACTAGCACCAACAAGCCTCAACACACTGTTCATCTCAGTTGCTGACTGGTAGGCTCACCTCCAGGAGGTGGCTTTAGAGAATTCAACCAACTTTGTCTATGAGTACAAGATTCAAAGAGTTGCCTTCTCCCACAAACTTTGATTAAGCAATACACTCGCGAAAGGGCAGTTCAACGGTACACCAGAATCAGTAGGTGGATTTTGATTAAGAGCAATACAATAATAAGTGAAGAATTTTGTATGTCCTGAACTTTTCCCAGACATTATTTGAAAAACTGTGATTGCAAGGTACTCTCCCTTACGTAATATTTTACCATGTTGCACTACAAGTGCCACTGTTATCTCATTTTGGCCTCTGCCCATTGTGTTGCACCCACTGTTATCCACATAGCTGCTAGAGCGCCTAGTGAGTGCTATTAGCTTGTAGGTACAAAGTAGGTGTCCTAACCGCAATACAGCGCTTGGAGCACTACCAACTGGATTAACAACAGGAAAGGTGGTTACCGTGACTACTACTAGATGGCATACACTTCAGCCACGCAGTAGTGGCTATGCCTATTTCAAACCACTCTGGTGGATGAATGGAGAGTTATCCGCAGGCTTGCGCTGTTAGGGCGTGGCACCTCTAAGAGTGAGCGATTTTGGTCAGCGCTCAACATCGAGGTCTTCAACATGGGTGAGGGGTGACATGAGGAGAGTATGGAGTAGAGCCGGAATGGAAGAGTGGAGGAAATGGGCCGAGAAAACCTGCCGACCAGCGGCATCATCTGGCACGATTTCCACATGCGAAAATTCTGGGACCGACCCCACCGGGAATCTAACCTGGATCACCTTGGTGGGAGGCGAATAGTCTGACCGTTCGGCCACTGAGGCCCTAAATGTGGCACCACTTAGGGCAGCAAACACTGGTAACGCAGCCAAACCTACACCCTCCACCATAGTTGTCCCTCTAGGGCACACCACAAGTTCTATAACCATCAAGAGTACTTAATTTTTCCATTGTAGTGTATGTTCACACGCATGCATAATGCACAGTTTCAACCAATGCTCATGCAAGAAGCACAAGTAGGGTTACCAATACGATTTGAATAGAAATAAAATTCTTGTTTCCTACTGAACACACAACCATCAGATTTTTCAAAACCTAAATACCGTACCCTAAGATATGTAGTTTCATTCATTCAACTGGAAATTACACGCACCTTGTATATGTAATTGTTTTAGGGAATTTTATAGCTATATACTTATGGAATATAACAACCAACATCACAAATATATTTTTCTTCTTTGCATAATGAAACTTATTAATGAACAGTGATAGTGTAAGGTACATTAATATTAAATTCTATTCGCCCACCAGGGGGTTCATTAGAATTAATACAACAGCTTTAACCCTGTGAAATGTTAGTATTTAAACAGATCATCAACCAGCATACTAGAGAATATTTTCTGCTTGTACAAAATAAAATTAAGTACTGGTGCACACATGCAGATACTGATGTGTACAATATGTTCATTTTTACACAAAACACAAAAATATTCATGAAAACTGAACACATTTTAAGTTCCATTTTTTATGAAAATTTCATGTTTCTGAATTACCCTATTTTTAATAGCAAAAATTAAAAAATTAACACAGTGCAAGCAGACTTAGTATGCTGAGGTGCTTAGATACCAAATTATCAGGGAAATTTTTGGGAATTTTTTGTCTGTCTGAGAAATTTCAGGGAATTACCTAGCCCCGTATTTTGACTTTCCATAAAATTTGTAGGATGGGAAATAATGGAGTTTTAAGAACAATATTGTATTTCCCCTTCAAAAAATGACCGTCATGTAAATGCTAATACAGTACTGTACGTACTTTGTCAACTTCATTGTTATATCTTCTGAAATTTTGTCAAGTTCACTTGCTGGACAACATAGCAGTGTTAGAAAGGACTTGAAATCTTTACATTTATGGGAAAATTTGTTGAATAAATTGTGGGAAAGTTGTTTTCATGTTTGTGAAAACAAGGAAAATGTTTGGTTTTCTGTCAGAAAATCCGGGTAAATTCAGGAAATTTTCTTCGTTACAATTAGTGACCATCCTGTAGTTTTACACACAGATACATGTGTGCACTGAATGGTTTTAAAGCTCAAAATTGTGATGGGTTCTACCGTGCTCACATGTGTGTGTGGTGGTGCACTGGACATGTCAGTGTGTGCTCAGCAGTGCAATTCTTAACTAACACCAGCAAACAGTGGAGCTTACTCTTCTACACACTCTGCATGTGTACTCTAATACCCAATACACACTATTGTTAATTCTCTACTCAATTCCTTACTTAATTCTGTACATAAACTTAGACTGAGATTTAATAACAGAATTCTGTATCAAAACATTTGTATTGCCACCCATGAGGTCTATACTTTCTGCAAGGTCAGAGGATTCCATTCCTAAACTCTTCTGTAATGAACATGAAGACTTCCAAGCAATCTGAATGCCACATCACTGTGTAGGCAAACAACGTAACGCAGCGAAGCAAGGAGCCATGATCACCAGATATTGGCAGGACAAGGGAACAGAGGACTGAATCTTTACTTGCAGCAGCATGCCTTCATGGTGCTGTAAACAAAATTGCCAGTGAGTGTGTTGCACATGCCCAAGTCACGCCACTGCACGAGGCATCTCACCTAACCAAACAACTTCACTACTGGGCTATCCCCCGCCACAATGACTGGCCAATCTGTTCAGTACACCCGCACCCCTCAATGCCGCAGTTAGCACACTGCACGATACTGAACTTCACACGTCTAGGTATCCACACTGCCGAACACACATGTACCTATATCCCTGTTATGGGAGGCCCGCATGCTCGCAACACGTCCCCAGGGCAAATAGATGACACCAGCCATAAATCCACCATCTCCAGAGCCTCCATGAGCCCAACATTGACAGAAGTTATAGAGTTAATAGTGGAAACAAGAATACTTGGAACTTTTGGTAACTCTTAGCTTGATTAACACGTAAGAGGACATAGGACATAAATAACAATACAAAGTACAGTTTAAATATTCAGATTTCTGGAAGGAAGTATGTACCGGTACTACAAAAAACTAACTAAGAGCAATCAAAGATTACCATATTTGACCAAAATTATGAGCAAATATCTTGGCAGAGTGATACAAACTACAGTATCTATTCTGCCAAAATAAATTTACAAAATGTTTGCATCCAAGATTCTATCCCATGATTACTGCACTAGGAAAAATATTTGTGAAAAAAGTAACCAAAAATTGTTTTGTAGAGTTCATTTTTGTATACTGGCTTCAAGAAACCTGCCATTTTCATTCATTGTATTTTGTACTAATAATGAATTACATCTCTAAAACAGCCATTTCTAATTAAAAGTGTATAAATTGTAAATAATTGTAGTTCTTTCTTCACAAACATACACATGTACAGCATAGCAGGATACTGCCTTTCTCCCAACATTGTCATCATCATCAAAACGACTTAAAATAGATAACATGGTAACTTTTAAAATTGCAAGTTACTAATAAAACATAAAACCAACCTTTATGTACATTCTGAATTTAAAATAAACAGAGATATCTGAAAAACAAACCATTTGCCACATAGACTTACTGACAGCCGAAGTAAACAAAGAAAAATTAAGTTTGTAAGCCTGCATTCAGTAACCTATCGATTTGATAGAACAACTGCACTTGTAGCACTCACAACTTCAGATTACGTGACAGAACAGTATAAAATTTTTGTTATGGAATAATTTCTACAGGTCTAGAGCCTAACGAACGAATGACAAAAAAAATTACAATCACAAAGTCTAATACATTAAAAAAAACCCTAACATAGCAACATTTGAGATGCTTTCCGTCAAGTCTGTAGCTAAACATCTGTCAAACATACCCAAACATCTAAATGCAGGTATAATTATTTTTAAATGTTTGTAAACAGTTATGCCAAAATCTTTTATTTTTTTCTCTTTTATGTTTCTGGCTATACTGTACATAACTGCAAGATCCATATGAGCGTACAAAATACCCAAAGTAAATTTTCCCTGCACTTTTCAGTTATCACATTTTAAACATTTACCTACTTGCAAAGGTTTTACAGCTTAAAATATTTGTAATACACTGCACATAGAAACCATTAATTCTAAATACATTGTAGATCAAAACTATTAAGATATATCAAAGGGCAGTAACCAACATTAATCTTTGCTCTCACTCAACTGTCGCCATGAGAATCTAAACTTGGGTTATAAATACATATTTCTATGCAAATACAGTTTGGAAATATATCAAAAGAAGGCAACAAATAGTCGAGTAGATAAATTTATCACTAGAACCACTTTACATACTATCTAACAAGACTTCTAAAAATATTTATGTACTGTATACAATTATCTGCACTAGTAGTGGTGGTCTCTCATTTTTGACAATGTTGGCTATATTTTTCTGAACTATGTATGTAGGTTAACCAACCGTATTTACTGTAAAAAAATTACCAAAACAGCAGTCATGCTTATCACATCATAAGGTCATAGCCCATTATGTATATGGCACAGGACATTAACCTAGTGTTATAGGGCACAAACCATTACTAAATTAAAAATATATAAAAATTATAAAATGCTATGAACAGTAAGTAAAAACTATATTTACCAAATCATAATAAATTACACTTCCTAATTTTATTCTCACAACATATAAGACACATAGTCACAAGTGATGAAATAACATGTGATCCCTAAGTACAAATGTGATTATGAATTTCTCGCAGCATGTGTTTAGCATTGCATGTTCTCTAGCAATGCACATAATGATGAACAGAGATTCAAAAGTTAAAGTCAAAATTCATACACACATGTCTGTGACTGCAGAATACCACTATCTACAAGTGTGCTATGAGGGTTCGTTCCTCCACTTATTTCATACTAGTTAAACAAAGTTAACATCTACTGTATGTATTTCAAACACTGCAGCTCTAACTTGTGTCAAGAGTGTGGGTGTGTGTGTACTGAACATACTGCTGAAATACACTGTCATTTCAGCTACTGTAGTTTACAGTATGTGCTTCAAAATGTTACACCCACAACCAACAAATACAAACTTAAGTGACTGAGGTATACCTTGGCACGTACGACATGAATCAATGAACTTACCTTTTAAACATTTAAAAATTTAGCTCAAGATTATAATAAAGATTTCCAACAGGTAACGGTTTGCGAGACTGTGAATGAACACAGTAATAAGACTTACTGGTCTGCACTGCCAGTATCTAACACACTGCTCGTGTGAACTGTAGCACCATCGAACATGCAACAACCACGACACCAAACATGCTACGACCAAGGTTCGGAACAACACAAACTGGAGAACAAGGTGTAAACGCAAAAAAAAATCATTATTCAGACTTGTTAGCTGATGTGACATCTTGAAGTGTTCCTACTGTGTCTCAGTGGCACGTGTGGACGGTCAACAAGACACGGAGCTCCTCTAATTGACCAGCTTCCCATCGAAACCGTCAAAGAAGGACTCGGCAGCTGGGCACTCACACGGCCGCTTTGACCACGTCGCTGGAACCCACTTTGTGGGCGTGGGTGCTTTTATGGGGGCCCTTGAAAAATCACACATTACCTTCGAAGATTAAATACAAGAACTGCGGTCCACGATGAAGTAAGAAACTAAATACAACAAACATAGTGCAGCGTGCATCCCAGCAAGCAAGAGACCAGACAAAGCCAGACAGGGAGAAGAGTTAGTAAGTTCTGAAGAAGTGCAAATTGCACAGGCAGCTGCAAGTACAGTATGTACTTATACAGGAAAAATACAAAACAGTACTTATATACTTCAAACCTAAGTAGTCCAATATACTACTTCCAAGGAATGTGAAGAGTTAGTTTCTACACCAACTAACCATGCAGCCAGAACCAAGACAACAGCCGTAAAATACTATTCTCTCCAACTAAGTAATGAGGAGTTAAATCATTAACAGGTCATACACGTAAATTCTACCGTAACCCCGAACCACTATTAAGTCATGAATCACTGACACAGTATATTTCAAAAGAGACAGCATATATCCCTGAACAATACCAATATTCTTATTGACTCAAGATTCAAAGATATTTTTCTTCATTTATTTATAATTTAAATAAATCTAGGTACTATTGTCAATTGTTCAAGGTAAATAAGAAACTGTACTGATAAAAATTATGCTGGCAGCCTTAAAATGGACTACATAATGCAAAATCTTTGACTTGTTTGCACATGTAAACACTGCTTATAGTGCAGAATTATGTTTATAATCAAATAAAGTGCACCTCCCGAGGTTACACTTAGCCAGAATTAGCTGTTAGTGTCTCTTGTCGCACAGAGTGAGGTACAGATACACGCCAAAGAAAGAGAATTAAATAAAAGTATGCACATACTTTGTGTCAACAAAAGAATGTTGTAAATTCTTCTGGATTATCACATCAGAAACTGCATTGTAAACTATGTCAGCTAATAATAAAGCTTCAATCTGTTTATCATTAATGTTCTTGCCAGAACACAAAGTTTGAATATGTCTACTTTTGATGAGTTCATAGTTGATATGAAAAAACAGTTTTGGAGGCTCCAGATGCAAATTTCTTACAGTATGTGCATTCGTATCATATAAATTTTGAGTAACCCAGTGGCTTTGTAATGTTGGAAGCAATTACAGCTGATTCATAAAATTTTTATGAATTTGCAGCAGACATTCTACTGTCCTTTTCTTTTTTCATATAAAAAAAAAGTGTAACTTTATCAAGTTTACAATATAGTAATACAGAATATGGCTTTGTATTAAACATGCTCATGCAGTGGAAATATAGATAATTTCAACCCCCGGCTTAACATGCCAATAGGATGACATCCAACTATTATTTGTGTTCTGCCTCCGAGGCCTGGGAACGTGCAGTCACCTAAGCCAAATGTTGCTCACTTAACTACTTACCTCATCATATCTACATGCAAGACACTTAAAGGCATGCAGTCTTCTATCAGTAACTTGCCTATACATTACTTTAAGAACCAACCACCCTATATAATTTTCGTGATCCAATAATGACACCTAAAAGTATTCTAGTGTGTCCTTAAAGACAACGCCAAAGTTTCTGTGCAGAAAACTTAACATTTAAAACTGGCTCTGAAACACTGATTTTCAGTCATTCTCACCATCCCAAAATACACACTGGAACACAAATAAAAAATAGGAATTTTTACTTCGGTGTATAACACCCTTAAATGCATTGTAAAAAGTACCACGTAGGGGCATGGAGGTCAACTCTTTCGCTGCAGGATAAAAAATGGTTAACTATGCCATGACAGAGTGAAAAATTTTAAAAAGTAATATTTGTGTAAATAGTTTACTTTTGGTTAATTTCAAGAGCGAAAACCATGTATGTAAATGTGTTTACAGAATATGATAATCCTCTGATCTATGAGATTTACATGTTGCAATTTAGCAATACTTTGTATATTCGAATGTTGCAGTTAATAAGTTAAATATAAACTCTGATTTTAAGGTACACTGCATATTGTGCGCTAACGTAACTAAGTGGCACACTACGAGGAAGCCAACTCATCACGCCATCTCTAGCATTTCTACACAACAGAAACTACAGTAAACCCTCGTTTTATCAGACTTCCATTCAGCGGACTTCGTATTTAACGGACAAAATCTGAAGATATAAAATTATTCCACCATCAGGTATACTTGTCACATGCAGCACAAGACCTACCTGGTTATTATGCTTTGGCGAGTGACATCAGGCGCGCGCACAGATAGCAGCATAAGACGATAAGCCGTGCTAGTCGCTCATCTGTGTTTTGACGTGTCCAGACAAGAAAGACTGCCGTGTCTACTTGAATTTTTTACACAGTTGATGTACGTGCGCAATAAAGATTATGCATTTTTTAAATGAAATAGTGTCTGCAACAGGACAGAAAAGAAATAGAGTAACTTTGACATCAAGCAAAAAAATTGAACTAATAGAAAAGTAAGAGGCCTGTGTTTCGGTAGTAAAGTTGTGTGATGATTATGGTGTCGAGAAACAAACTGAGTCGGACATTCGTAAAGCAAAAAACTAGTTGAAGAGTTATGTGTTGAAATATGATGTTGAACAAAAAAAATTGGCACTGTTGGACCCAGGAAACACGATAAACTTGCTACTGCATCTTCACACGACGAGGCAGTCTATTTTCAACAACGCTCGTGTGGTGTAAAAGTGTAGGGTCTAGAGAGATTAAATCTGCTGCAGACAAAGTAGCGCAACACATGCCTTTCTCACACTCAGCATTTCCGTCCCTTGCCCTTCAGAAATTCTCAAGGACGGCGGCTAGATTATTATCTACAGGCATAATATACGATACTGTGTTGCGATGCAAACAGCGGTAGTTTAGATGGAAATTTTTTCTGTTATATATTTTGTAAATAAACACTTTACTTTTAAATACAAAGCAGTAGCTCAAGTTCACGTGTCACATGTTACCAAGCAACGTAACATGAAACCAAGCTGACGGCAAGCCGCCTCCTGCCCCTCTCCTTCTACTCTTCCCCCACCCTACACCCTTGGTTATCTTAATGAGCGGACAAAGGCGCTAGGCGCATGCTTATCTTTCTACTCCTGCCAGCCAGCACAAACCTTCCCCCTCGCCCACTTACAGTGATTTTACCACAACAAACATGTTGCGTTACTACGCGTATCACACTGCTATAAATCTATCGGCTTGTCTATTTTCGTGTGCTGATTTTGGTACTTCATGATTTACCTGGCATCTGATTTACTGGACCACACCTCCCCCCAAATAGTCCAGTAAAACGAGGGTTACTGTATTTCATAAAAAAAAAATATTTTGTATAGTAATCAAGCGGTAGGCAATATTTAATAAGCTAAAACCTAAGGCAGCCACAATTTGTATTGTTGACTGTCAGGTGGGTTTATGTAATTATTGCTGCTGCTGTAGTGTAGGGATTCACTCACACCAGGGCTCCTTTCAGAACTTTTCCTCAAGTGCCTGGTACACAAAGTAGAGTGAAGTCCATAAATAACTTATGATTTATGAAGTCCGACCATCTCTTACATCATCATCCTGAGACCCTTGCACTCATCATACCCACAGTCTCTCTGTGATGATACATACTCTCATCTCTACTGTGTTGTCCAGGGCATTGCATTATCCTAGGCTGAGCACACCAGCAGTCGTAAGCCTCATTGCCTTTCCTTGGTTCCTCTCTGAGACATACCAACAGACCTCCCGGAGGAGAGCTCATTACCCCCACAACTGACCACAGCAAGCAGCGACCGGTCAAGGAAAAACAAGTCACTGTATCTGACTCGCAAATTGTACATGCACACTCTCAGTGCCACGATTGTACACAAGTAGCGGTGTGTCGATGACTCTGTCAACAAAATCCTAGAGCGAAAATCACCTCTATCACTACGCCTACTAAAAATTTTACACAGTACTACTCTCACAATATTTTGTATTCGGTTTTATTGTAGTTTTTGTGTGTTAACTCAAAGTCTCTTTTATATCACCTTTTTTCACAACTGCTATGTAGCTGGCACAGAATTACTTGAGACTCTTCTGCGCAGACACTTCTTCATGAAAACTTCATTATCTCCATAATCAAAAACACACAGCAAGGTAGAAGTGTATGTTAACAGTCAATATGGCTGGTGGTTCAATGGTTCAATATCCATTACTCAAGATGGTTCTTCACACAGCAATTAAGCATCAATCAAAGTACAAAACATTAAATTTTAATTCTCATCAAAATATGCAAGGTTTGTCAAATACAACAGGATCAAAACAACAGGGCTGCTATAGAACGTAAGAGTCAAATTTCTAAAATTCTAAAAACTTTTCATGGCAAAAAAAAATTTGAGGTACCTACAAATGAAAACTATTTTTAATGGACATTGTCTTAATCCTGTGGCTAAAACGTGGTTACAATAATAATTAAAGTTACAAACCATAACTAAAAAAAAATTAGTAGTAAGAGGGGTACAATTTTGGGTGTAAGACAATTTAAGTGTGTAATGTAAATTACCATATTTACACATGTACCACCAGCACATTTCAAAAACAATATTGAAAATTAGAGGTGCTGGTCATACGCGGAAATCAAGGTTTTTAGACAAATAGGGCCTGGAAAAGTTGGATTTACCGTACATTACTGACTGCTAAAAGGATTCATAATAACGGAAAAATAAGAGTGAAACCCTTCAATATCAGATTATACCCTGTAAGCAGTAAATATACAATGCCAAATTACCACCAGCCTAGAAAACGGCCTTGCGTAGGTGGCTGCCGGCCTGCTGGAACATGCAGACCTTGCCTAAGTCCAGATGTTTTACATTTCTGGCATAAGTCATAATTTTCCTCTACTTCTCTAAGTTTCTCAGCTCTGTAGCAACCCTGAACAATGACACAGTAATATGCAATCATGCCAAAACATTTTAACGATAATTTATATTACATGACATGTTCATTAATTTTACATTATTTATACACTTTACACATCCTAACAGTTCTAGCTTCCAGAAGCAGCAGAACAAAGTTGATCACAGGAAAGTCATGCAACAAATCCTACAGCAGTACACCACCACTTCATATACAAGACTGCCATTACATGCACTATTATATCTAGCTGGCATTACTGGAACAAGGTGCAAAGTCAGACAAAGTCCTTCCCTCAAACAATTACTGGCCAATAGTCACCAACTGCAAGCATTTTAAATACAAGCTTGATGAGTAACTTAAAACAGGTACTAATCTACAACTACATACAGTACATACACACTTGCTTATGAAACACATAGCTGAAGTACATGACATATTAACAGTGGTTGTACCGAAGAATTACAGTACAGTAGAATCTCGCTATAGCGAGCTCGCTTATTGAGAGATCTCTATTATAGCGAGGTATTTTTGAGAAACCATCAAAAAATTACAAAATTATTAAATATTTTATGAAAAACTAAAAATTTTTGCACAACAAGATCATGTGAAGCAGGCTTGCGAAAGTTTCTTGCCTGTGTGAACCAGGCTTGCACGGACTATAGTGACGGTGATTCATGCCACTTACTTCTGTTATCAGTTTGCGGCGCGGCTTCTGTTCCACTCTTCCCCCCACCCCCTTCCATGCTCCGGCGCACGTGTCACATTTCTTCCGCCGCCTTGCTACCTCTCCGCGCGCGTCTTTCTGCCACCCTCCCACTTCAACCCTGCCGGCCAACAAGCACTGCTCTAAAAATAGAATCCCGCCGTTTCTGGATTTCCCCTTTTTTTTACATGTCATCCTTTTCAATATTCCCATTGTGTTTTGAGGTCATTGTGCTTTCAACTGTGCTTGGTTTGAGTAATTCTATTTTTAGCTTGTGCTTAACTATTATTGACAACCTCACGCTATTTTATTTGGATTTCGATTTTGGTAAGTTTTTGGATTACGATTTTGGCTAGCATTGTTGACGACCCACGCAGTTTTCTTGGACTTTGATTACGATTTTGAAGTGATTTGACAATATGAGCGGTAAGAGAAAGACCTTGGACCTCGCTACGAAGTACGAGATCTTGAAGAAGATTGAGGACGGCAAGGGGTCTAAAGCAGATATTGCAAGGGAATATGGCCTTACAACATCAAGCTTGTCGACAATTTTAAAGAAAAAAGATGAGATAATGGCTGCAGTTGAGAAGAAAGGTCGGAACATTAAACTTAAAAAGTTGCGTGGTGCTAACAATGAAGATGTGGAGAAAGCTTTGATTGCCTGGTTCAACCAGATG
>PNEQ01030487.1:0-16271 GCA_003012365.1 Medauroidea extradentata | reverse complement strand
AAAAAAAAAAAAAAAAAAAAAAAAAAAAAAAAAAAAAAAAAAAAAAAAAAAAAAAAAGTGAATGTTTGGTGTGTATACTGGGAAATGTTAAGCAATAAGCCATAGGGTTAAGTGTGCTCCATTTTCAGAGTTAAACGCACTGACGTCTGAAAAACGAGCACCCAATCAAAAATATGTTATAGTCAAAAATAGTACAAAAGCCACTCATCAACGTACAGCCCAAACCGCTGGACCTACAGACATGAAATTTTGATGGCTTCCCCTTACGCTGTAGACGCCTCTTTTTACCCCCTTACGTAAACCTCTCTGGACATGGGCCTGTGTACACACATTTAATTTCTTAAGAACTCTTTGACGACTTATCTTGGCACAGTTGCTTGGATGGTAGAATGTTTTGGGCTCGAATCCAGTGTAACACAAGGCGAAGGGGAGCTGCTTTGATATTATGCAAGCACATATTTCTGACAGCTGGCAGAATAGTTCATTTTCTATTTGGAACGGCTTCACCTTGCAGCGTAAGGTGTGAAAAAGGAGAAAATGTATTTTTCCTATATCAATATCTCACAAACCTGGTGAGGTATCGTTATTCTTTGGGGGTGAAAGGTCGTAAAAATGTTTTCCCCATGTCCTCGACGCCTCATTAACACGACAAGCTATCATTATTTCAATCCGGATACAACTTGGAATGGACTGACGAATCAAGATTGAAGCGTTATTATAAAACACCGGGACTGGACTGTATGGAGTGAGATAATCTAGTCCAGTCTATGTGGATTGGAGAATGGAACCAGGACTGAAACGTTCGGTTTAAAACACCCACTAGACTGAATTGACCGAAGATGAAATGCACGCCATATTGATTTGTTATTTTGGTTAGTTAATACATCAGTTACTTTTTGGGTTAGCCACATTAAACTGTTTAGTTTCGTAAAAATAAAGAGAACTAAAAAAAATTAACGAATGACTTCAATTTAAAACATTTAACAAATAGTTGCCTCTATTTTCGAGAGTCGTTTGTTATGCAGTTCAAGATTTGGTTTAAAAAACTTTATATAGTGTGCGGCTCGGGTTCAATCCGTTTGCATGCCAGTCTGTTTTAGGCCATGTTCAATTTTTGTTCGCTCTGCAGTGTTGACTCCAGTCAAGATTTCAGTACAGTTCGAAATTTTGCCCTAAATGTATTATTAGAGGTTTTATGACAAAGGAACTTTGGCTTTCATTGATATAAAAAAACATTGGCAGAAACGACAGACTTGCGTGTTTTTGGCGTGACTGTATTTTCAAGGTTTCAAGGTAGGGAAAGTCATGGGATCCCATTCCTCCGATTACTAACGCCGTGGCCTACTCAGGGCTTCATTAAGCAGGCATGTTTGTGAGCGGGGTTTATGAGGCGAGGGAACTTCAGTCGTCACTTTTACGGCCGAGAACGGCTTGATCCCGAGACAATGCCCGCTGAATTGGCAGCACGCCGACCCCGGAAGAATCTGTTCTTTCCGTCTCATTTGGTCCGCTCCGTCTCCCGCCAATCCCTCCCTCGCCGGCAACCCTTTTGCCCTTCCCACTCCTAGGAGCTTCATTCACGGCTCCGTTCAGCTGTTCAGTGACGCGGCAACGTCGTTGGCACCGTCCCACTTGACGCCCCTTAACACAGTCACGAGGTCGTAAACACGGGAGGTTCAAGGGGATGTTGTGGGGGTTGTGTGGGTCGTCTCAACAATCCGGCTCTAGATCATTAACTGCGGGGGAACCGTCCAATTTCTTCCTCGACCCTCCGCAGGCCGCCGGCGGGCGTCGGGCGAAGTGCTGCCAACAAAAACATCGGCAAGGAAGGGGTTAACGACATGCGAACCAACGTTTTCGGTCACCGCTACCAATCCTGTTAAAATTTACTCCGAGCGCTCTCGAAAATTTGAGACTTTTTTTTTTCTCTTTGCCGTCGAGATGAAACTGCCTCAGCACCGACCGTTGTGGCACACTGGCAAAATGAAGAACTCATTCGGGATGTCCTGAGTTTGATTCCCCGTTATCCCGTTATTTCAGTTTTTCATGGATTTTTCTACATTTTACCCGGCGTATGTAGAGATGGTTTATAATGGCGTATTCCAATTGACTGCTCTGGGGGAGCATCCGGTGCGCCCCCGAAAACAGTGTAGTAGTCACGTGATTGCCCGCAACGAGTGCGTATTGTTTATGCTCCAACAACTGTAACACGCCACATTTACAATGCAAAATATTTGTGATGTATTATCTAAAACAAATTATTTTAAACATTAATTTAAAAAACACAGCCAAAATGTGAGAGTTTACTTTACTAGTTTTCTTTTCTTGATCAGTCGGTAATTAGATGCACGAATGACTCGTCCCTGCTAACCTTTACTACAGTTTAAATAAACACTGTATTTTTGCTCTATTTAATTAATTGTTTTGCATTATAGAAGTTCCGAACGGTTAGATAATAGCACAATTTCTACCCTAGCAAACATTTTATTTTGTTTACATAATCACATCTCGCCGCCATATTTGCACTCAGTTGTACAACCGTCTCCTGAGACGGAGCGACAAAAACTGCACCCGATGCGCACCCATAGAATGCAACTCTAAACTGGAATACGAAAATTAGAATGCTCCGAACAAAAGTTCGAGTAATTGGAAACGCGACACCCGGCGGGCGGGCGTCGGGAGCAGTAATTGGAATACGCCATAAGTAACGGCAATACCCGATTCCATCCCCACTTCTTGTTTTTCCAGACATTGGTTCCGTTTTTATTATCTACCTGATGTCAGCAGGCCTCGCCAGGCGCGTGGAAGGTGTTGTAACGTGTCACTTGAGATCCTGTACACGCGAGACACTGCTAAACGTCTATCTGTCAAAAATGTTTTTTTATTTTTTTTATTTTCCACGTTTATCAGGAACGTGTTTTAGGTCTCCTCATAATGACTAAAAACAACTTTTATTAGACTGTTCTATCTGTATACGAATGTGATGATTCGCAAAACACGCACAAACACACACATATCACGTCGTTCCACAATTTCAAGTTTAGGGTCACTGCTTAAAGCTTATTACCTACAGCGCGCAGAAGCACTATGCCAAGAACTTCGTGTTACAGTGCACTGTAAAAAAACTTCCTAAACAATAATAGAAGATTCTACCCATATGCTACACAACATAGGATACTTACCATTTTATACTTAAATGCCACTTAATAGTTAACGAGTGTTCATATTAGATAACAAAAATGTTTTACTGTGATAAACCCGTTACTTTGTGTAAAATAACTCAGTGCTGCACTGCTTGTGTGACACTGATGTGTCATTGTTTGAGTAGTAACTGACATTTAGGTATATACATTAAATACCAGTACTTACCATACTTCACCTTGCAAATAGAGCTAATGTTGAACATTGTTACTACAAAAATCTGGCAAAACATGTATATATTTCAGTGGCTTCTAAAATGGATAGAAACTACTGACATGAAATCGCGTAACTGATATGAAATTGTAAAGTTACGAGTATTTTTGGAACCTGACATTTGACTACAAGTTTACAGCAGGGCTGTTCCGTTACCGATAAATCCGAACCGTCCGCCCCTTTTGGATTGGAACAGTTTCAATTCCAAATTTTTCCTTCCCTCTACGCATTTTGCATAATTTTCAACACAATTTTCTGGCAGAGAAAAATACGCCTAGCAATGTCACAGTCGCGAGTACTTTACACATTTAAATGACTTTGCGACTTAGTTAATCTATTCCTGACGTCAATTTTAAACCAAAATTGCATTACGTATGTCAAAAAGTAACCTTCATCACGCCCGCATATGTTTCACTGACTAGTTTGTGGTTCGTAGATTTTTTATTTATATTAAATGTAAGTAAGACTAAAACAATAAAACAATTAGAAATATCTGTGACGAAGTGTTTTGAAAAGTAAGTTTTTAATTTCCTACGTCCTCAATAATGTTATTTTTCTTTCTCAAGGCCGTATCATTAATGGTATCGGCAATATTGCACAGTGCCTGAAAACCGTAACGTATCGGTTCCACTACACTTTACAGTAGTGCCAGAATTACGCAAACTGTTTAAATGTCGAACTTCGTGCATTGTAACGAGATATTTATTTCACTCGCACATTTATCATTTTTTTTAACGCGCACACAAATTCAGCCAGGAACAAAGTGTTGGTTGCGGTTATGTGAGCTATTTAATCTACAATACGCGATATTTACAGCGAATGTCCACCGTTGTCTGTGCGGCGCTGCGGAATAAACCAGACATTAGTGTCCGCAGAGTTGCCTACCCACTAGACTCTGTGTCACCACGCCAAAACTTCACGTGCGTTTTGAACGAAAACTATCGAGTCCTAGACAGTCGCTACAAGAGGACCTTTTTTATTACTAAGTTCACATTACCCAATACATCACTTTTAAATGTTCGGTTATCCTTACGTTAAAAAAGTTGTCAGCAATTTAAGGGTGGCCGTGGCCACCACTTTTATTTTATGTTAGGGTTGAATGTATCAACTGGCGTTTACTGTTGGTTTGTCGGCAGTACTGTCACGAAGTCATATCTTGAGTTTTGTCAGTTTAAGTCGATCAGTGTTCGGTTTATGGGGAAGTCAAAGTTTTAAAATTTTATTTTCAAAGGCGAATTACTCCCTTAGTATTACGGTTACGTACAACATGTATTGTATATTTTCTGCTGTATTTTTCACAAGGAATCCCATATGTATGCATGTGTATTTGGACTTGGGACCGGGGAGGAGCAAATGGAATGTACACACTCAATTAAAACTTTAATTTGCATTTAAGAATATTAAACAAACCGTACATTACTACCCTGGAATCGAACCTGAATCCACAGACTTGCGTTAAATCCAATTACGATGCGAAGGCCTGTTTATGAACACTAGGCCTACATCGATTTGAAAATCTAGCGCCATGCATTATGAGGATGGAGGAAGTGATGCGATTGGTGACTGCGTTAAAATTTAAGGTAATTCGTTGCCTTCAAATTTGTTTACTTGTGACTTGTTGATAAGGTTCATTGTTTAATGACGCCGGGTTAACCATAGAACTGCAGTATGATTAATGCCGTGTTCTCCGTGATTGTAAGCAAACTCCGTAGTAATCGATACATCGACTCGTTGCCGGGGGCTAAGCGCGAACCATGCCCGCTATAAAATGCACGGCTACTGTGAAAGTTAAAGGCTTAGTATTCAATGGACGTTTTATAAAGTGTTTTATTGTACATTAAATTAAACACACACAGGACCTAACTGTAACTAATTTGTCTCCGCTCATACTTTTACGCTGCGAGGTGAACTTCCAACTCCAACATAGCTTTACTTGATGGTCATGTGAAGCTAAGCAATATGCAGAAATAACAATTAGCGTCATAATATTTTTTCTAAGCAATAAGTTAGTTAAGAAATAAACTGATACAAAACGCGACGGCGTTTCGCTCTTGCTATAGCCGAATGGAAGTCTGCATTTTAATTAAAATAAAACTGATATTACTTATGTCGTATTTTATCACAAATTCTGCTAAGGCATACAAAAAAAATGTGTGTTGACATTTACACAATACCAACTCAACAAATTTCGTACTGTACTGTTGTGACCATACGTCATTGCAATATTATGTCGTCCTAGGAATTCAATCTGTCTTGTGCCCAACATTGTCTTCGTCTCTGTATTGTCTGTTCTTGTCTTAATTGTAATGCCCTGAGTTTTTACAGGTAAATTAGTTTGTCTTTCGACTTGTATTTATTTATTTATTTTTTAATTTGTTGTTGACTAATTCCTTATGGGCTCTTTCATATTCTGTTGTTTTGGTTTGTGGATGTGTTGACTACTGCCAAACTAGGCTTTTCAATAGTGAGCAATGCTTAAATTTTTCTTTCAGTCATTTTGCATTCGTTTTTACCATTTTCAATTTGAAAACTTCTATGAAACTAAAAACCAGTGTAAATGTTCCACCACTCTTAAGGCTATTGATTCCTATTTGTGCTGTTTTGCGAGTTTAATTTTGTAAACCCTGAAAGGGAACAGATGTCGCAAAACCGTTACATAGAAATGTTGGAAAATAGTAGTAGGCCCCTACTATGCAACCTTACTTATTTTTCAAAACACAAGTTTGAATAATTTTGGCTAGTTATCGACTTTAAAAAAAAATTATTTAAGTCGATAACTAGCCTAAATTATGTTAACTTATTCTTTAAAAATAATTGGTCTACATAGTACAAAAAATTTCCAACATTTCTATGTAACGGTTTTGCGACATCTGCTCCCTTTCAGAATTTGAAAAATAAAACTTACCAAGATATCATAAATAGGGACCCGTGGCCTTAAAACGTGTACATATTTGGTCCAAACAAAATTCAGTTATATTTTTACAATTGTTGGGGAGTTCTCAGTGTGTAGGCAAGGCCAGCAAGCAAGAACGGAACGTGAGTAGGAAGAGTGGAAAAGGGAGGGGGACGGAAGCCAGCAAACTCGAGCCACACTCCACCTTAAATCTCCGCCAGCTCGGCTATCAACGTGTATTACAAAACTGAGCCAGTTTTTTATGGTAACTCAATGTAAAAGTTTGACGAGAAAAGCCATGACATCGCCAATTACAGCCGGCCGGCATCAAGTCATCGTCCTCTGTAACTAGGGTTACCAGATGTCCGGCAAAAGGATCACTTTAAAAACCTCCTAAAATATTTAGGAAGTAATTAACGTAAACGCAGTATGGGACAGTTACCATACTTCCGCCTTGTAGATATGCAAACTTTTACACTTGTTACAATACAACTCTGGTAACTTTAGTACACATTTGACTGTTTTATAAAAAAAAAAGTTTCATGGATGTCTGGGAAACAATTCTGCCATGCCTACTTTCTTAGCGCTCCTATATGCACGTGTGGCAAATCTACAAACCATTTTTTAGAGTGGCGGATATGTCCTCCATTTTATGGATTTTTTGCGTCCGGTCGGATGTTTCTTTATGCTAAAAATGTCCGGCTTTATTACAGAATGAGATATTATCTACATTAAATATATTCTGTTTCTGATAGTACTGTAAACAACTACGAGCTAAATTAATCTTCACGAAGCTATTGTCACACACACAATACGTCACGTCGCGATGCATATGTTGCACCAGCAATATACCTATGTTGTGTTCTTTGATATAGTATGTTTATATTTGGTTATTTGTAAACAATATTTTTTTAGTAATAAAATTTGTTACTTACATGGAAATATGTGTTATTTTGTAACCAAATTTGTTTTCACATGAAAATAATACACAATAAATTTACGGATCAGAGGAACTTTCCGTGTACTCCTTTTAAAAAAAAAAATGCCCTCCGTTTGCGAGGTGAATTTAATCCTTTTTTACTCGCAATGTCTGGTAACCCTATCAGCAACGCGATTCACATGCCCTACCGCTCCATGACAAGATACGGTAAACTGGCCAATCACCGCAGCCTCGTCTATAAGCAGACTGCAGATTCGAACACGTGCGTTTCTGGAACGCAGTTTGCTAATAGTAACATCGCGGTTTTTTTTTCTGGCAAGGAAGCGAGTTGACCAGTTTTCTCAGCATGTCCGCGAACTCGGCGAGGCGGAGAGAAAAATATGGGCGACCAAACTCGATTCATCACGCGTGCTTCGCTCTACACTGTGTTTACACCGACACGCGAAACTGCAGTTTCGAAAACCAGGGTATCGGAAACTGCTGTTTGAGTGGGGTGTAAACGGTGCGAAAGTGAGGTTTCGTTACCGAGGGAAACCTGAGTTTGTAATTCAAGTTTCGTGACGCAAAGCTAGGTTTCGTGTACAGTGTAAATGCCTTAACTGAGGTTCCCTCGATTTCGGCTGGTATCGAAGTACTATGGCAGTTGGTTGGAAGATGTATTTTTTTGGAACTGCAAAGTATGTCAAATGTTAAAAATTAGTATGACAGAAGCTGCAGCATAAATACACAAATTTGAGTGTTAAGAAATACGTAGCGTTTGAGTGATCACGAAATTAGTAGCAACTAAAATTTCACAAATGCAAAAAGGTTCGCTGTGTGCTAAAGTTGTCCACTGGAATTGGTAAAAGAGTGTGATTTCTCTGATATTCTCTCCGTTACCGTATTGTTTGCTGGTCAAGTATAAATAAGTCTTCACTTACTTTGACACCTGCAGTTGTTTCCGACACACTCAAACTTAAGTTTCCCTAACTGACATTTCACGTATGGTATAAACTCTTCCTTATAACATCAATTTACTGTGGTTTCGGAAACAGAACTTACGTGTGTCGGTGGAAACATGCTACTACATTGTTCTGTGTTGTTGTTGCATGCAGTGCGGAAGAAAAAAGTCGCTTGCGACAACCTTCGCGCACGCGTAACTAAATATGTTTTCGCATTTCACAGCTGAGGACTCCTAATAGCATGCTGTCAAAGCACGATCGCAACAACGAGGCCGTTGGTGACGTCATAAAATAGATGATGTTAGGCCTATATAGTTAAGATAAACAGATAAATTGTGCTTCCTTAAATCACTTCGAAATACACTGTAATTATTGTAAAGCAGTGTTATATTTAAAAATTCCTTATCAAATGCGAATTAAATGCTTAATCTGTACTTGACCCTTTGAATTTACGAGTAAAAAATTATCTAACCCGTAAATCAATTCACAAATCCTCTAAAAAAACTCATGTGTCTAACAATCTCAGCACTGTAATGATCACTGAAAAAATTTTAATCCAAAAGACGATGCCTTCAAAGAACAGATTTAAAAAAAAAGTGCATAGCCAAAAAAATATATCCCTCACCACCTATAAAATTGTATTTAAAACTGTTTTCAATATCAATGTGTTATGTATCCTAATACGTTCAGGTACTTGTTATGTATATACTGTTTACTGTACGGTATGCACTATATTTTTACTGATGACAATAACTTCTGAACACCTTTTTTAATTCTCTTGCGTGAGAAAAAACATTATGAGACGACTGCATGAATTACAAATCCAAGACGCTAAATAAATGTATAAATAAACGTACTAAATGGTGTCGGAAATACTGTTTATCGCCGATTCAAGATACCAACATGGCAAACACGTCATTTTTTAGGACCTGAGTTCGAAAAAGAATGGTTTAGCCACCATGAGGCGTCAAAGTTTGACAACGCTTCCGATACGGTGATGGGAAGTGAATGTGCGTCCCTAATTTGGTCAATAAATCCTCATAAAACTAAAAATAGTAGCCTACAGGCTCTTCGCGGTAAAGAAAGCGCTTTAAAGATAGTGTCGACGAAAATAATAACTACAAGATATATATTATTGTCATAGAACCGCGGTGGTCGTGAGTTGCTAGTGTGAGTTTCATCCAAAGGAACTTCAGCTGGGGCTTAGCGCCTGTTATCTTAAGAGAATTTGAGTTGAGCTGAACTCCAGCGTCAAGGATTTTCTCTATCATTGGTACAAACTTCTTACCTCCACCGGATTCGATCTCCAGTGAGTCCGGGCCCGGATTTTTCTCATTTGGGAAATACGGTAGACGTTGTCGGGGTACTCCAGTTTTCCCCGACTTTCTCATTCCGTCGCTGCTCAACACTTATCTCATCTCACCTCGTGCATTCCTCGGGCCGGAAGGCGACAGACATGTCTCGCTTGTCGAGCAACCGGCCCTACTTTCATCCCGGCCTTCTCCAATGTGACTTTGCCTGAAGGCAGGAACATGTAGTGGATTTTCATTTCATTTAATGAGGGCCGTGGCGGTGTAGTGTCCAAACAACTCTCCTCCTACCACTTTGATTCGGGCTCGGTTCGTGTTGCTGTAGCTCTCTATTGTGTATGTACGTGGGAAGCGTGGCGGACACTGCTGTTGGCAGGAGAGTTTTTGAAGACTGTCTGCTCAAGAATAACCACATAAATATACAATTCAGTGAAATTTATACACTACGTTGATTACTTACTCATTTTAAGTTTATGACAACAATTGTACGTTGACAAAAAACCACTTAAAGCACAAAAATAACCCGAGCTTAAAAAATGCTCACTTAACCTAAACCGCCCGTAGTACTTTGATATAGTCTACGCACGGTTAAGTAAGTACTTTTAACGCCGTGGACACTATTTTCCTTTCGACCAACTTATACTTTTTCCCTATTTGTATAATGAGCAAGAGAAACGAGTAATAAACACAGCATAAATATGTCACTGTTGTAATAAATATATTAAGTCATTACAAATTTTAAATTATTATTCTTAAAATGCGATCTCAAAAAGTCCTCACTTTTTCCTGATAATTAAACATCCCTGAATGTGTGCTGGCGAAGAAAAATTTGATCTTGTTTTATATGCCGCATCAGGATTTTTTGGGATGATGGTCTACATTTGTAGATGAGCTTTTTTCCACTCGATGCAGCAACACTATTTGTAGCGCCAGAATTAAGGAAGAGCTTACAAGGAAATCAAGTTTATGGAGTCTCCATTTGCAGCGCAAAGCCGAACCCCCTACGTGTCAGTCACACAGACTTACTTTCTTTTTTTTTCCCCCTTAATGTTTGCCTTTACGGCCACAGCAGCATTTGTGGCACTTAATGGTGAGCATCTTCCGGGCAAGCATTCATTCACTCCACTGTAGATTGTTGTGCAAATTGGTCGTTTCTCTTTATTCTGTATTCGCCTCGTCATGGGTTACCTTCCATGCGACTCTTGTAAAAAGCATGAGACTGCAAAAAAGTCCCTCTTACTTTTTTTTTTTTTTTTTTTTTAACTAATTTCTCTTTCCCCCACATACACTATGAGAGGAGAAAAGAAATCACCGTCAAACTAAGTGAAGCATTATCCCTTTTCAAGTGTAAAATCTACCACTTTATGTGTTTATATTTGAAACAAGATTTTACACGCCTGTTCTTGCATTTCGCAAATAACATAAAATTCCCCTTTTTTTCTACTGTTTCACCTAAAAATCGATTACGAAATCCGATGACGAGTACAGTTCTGTTTCGTGGTCAGCGATTTGATGTTTTTAACTCCCATCGTCTAGGGTTCTAACTGCTAATCACAGACGTGGTGTCGCAGCAACCTTATTCAGATTGTCGCAGACAAATGAAAAACGACCCTGCAGATGTGCATGGAAGGCATTGAAAGAAATTGGTACAAAAATTTTTTTGAGAAAACTTCGTGTCCTTCCGCTATGAGCAAGGAGAGGTTAACTTCTACGTTATAGTAACCTATTGTTCCACAGAGACCAATATTCGATTGAATATTCGGAGCTGATAGTTCAATTGCTGACGCTCCAGCAAGTTTTACCATTGATTTTGCCATAGCTAGAGACCGGAAAAATTCGCGAGCTCACTGATCTGTAGGCTAGCCTCCAAGAATATATGTGTACTGAATGTAATAGCAGCTGTTTATTAGCTGCTCGCTGACACAGTCAAATGGGCCTGTGTACTGTTACAGTTGTATTATAGGCTCAGCTACTTCCAGGAAGTGTCGAGTAGTCAACGACCAATTGTGAACGTGATACATAAAAGAAAACGCGAATTTTTCAGGTATCAAGCCATAGCTTTCTTATATGTCATTTCTTTGAAAAGTCACTCATGACAAGTCTAATGAACAGTTATCCTGTTACAAAATTTACTGTAGGCATAATGCACTAAAATTGTGTGGAGTAAGGCTTGTCCGCAAATGACTTCACGGGATTCTTCCACCCCTAATTGGTTTACCGAAAACTCTTTAAAATTGAGTGAAAAGACCCCCTAAATTAATACTCGTAAAAGTAGGGTTTCCTTACCAATCCTGCTGCTGAGTTAAACATGATCAAATCTTTTATTCTTTAGTGTATATTCAGGAATAAAACAATGCCATGTGGTCTAGACTGTGCGCTGTAAAATGAGCACTTTTTGGAGATTCTGCCATGAATATAATAACTAAGAAAACGTATTTTTAATTGCTTCAGCCTTAGTACAGTGAAATTTTTGTGTCATATGGCAAAAATACTACAACTGTCTGAAAGGAAAATAATGTACAATGCTTCAAAATATCTTATCGGCCCTTAAGCCCTCGTTAGTAAAGGACCTTAAAACCATTGAATAGTCTCTACCAGGAAACTAGCCTATAGATGGTTCCCTGTAAAGCGTTCACTTTCGAAGTCCTGGTAATTTTTCTGCTGACAGCAATTTTATTTAAATGCCACTAGTTAATTTAAACATAGCAGCGTAACTCATACACACAGTGCACAGGTTTCACAGTACTGGAAAGTTAACTTCCGACCACACATTATTGTTATTATTATTATTATTTTACTCTTAACCAGCTTATTGCCAGCGACTTCGTTCGCATAGTTTTCAATTTAATACACATTTAGGTCGTATAAGTGTTCGAAATGCTCATAAGTAATTCCAAAAAATTTATATAGTGCATTTTTAATATCTTGGTATAAACTATATTTTAAAATAAAAACTTCTAAAAAATTAATACAAATTTTGATAAAAACTTTTTGGCACTTGAGATATTATATGAGTAATAATATTAAAACTTGTAATATCAATATTAATTAACTATGGAACTTTTATTTTATTTTCGAAATAATTGAAACAAATATTTTTCCATTGTTATAAATTGTCCAAAATGATGTTAACAAGTAATTGATGACCCGTTTAGAAACAATCGTCATTAATTTTTTTTAGGTACCCTGCTCTGCCCCCCCTGCCTCGTTCCGCCCGTCCCCCTGATATATATTTGTTGTCATAAGTCCTTCGCAGGCATACGCACAATCCACCAAAGTTTCATTGTCATCGGATGGATGGTATGGCAATGCAAACGTTACAGACAGACTACGTTAAATTTTATTATATATCCACACATATACGTACATATATATATATATATATATATATATATATATATATATATATATATATACCGGATGTCTAGAAACAAGCACATAATGAGCACACCACGCGAATCCTGGGCTGTATTGGAGACGAAAATGTTAGTGGAAAAATGTTGGACGAAGACATTTTATACGCGAATTGTGGCAACACTGCACAGAGACGGTCCCCTATGGCGCTCCGCGGCAAGTATTATTTCATGTAGACTATATTAAGGCTCGGTATCAGTCGCCATATTGAATTATTTTATTTTTCGCTCTTATGAAAGTCTGAGAAGAAAACTGTGAAATTAATTACTATAATATCAATTCAATTTACCATGAGCTACAATAAAAGCATCGCAATTGAACTTTTAACGTATATTTAAGCCATAGTAAGTTAAGTATTTTTCTTTATGTTTTTAATATGCTTAATTTGCTCGACTGATTACGACTTACATATAAGTTAAAAGTTCAACTGCGATGACTTTATTGTAGCACAAGGTAAATAGAATTGATATTACAGTAGCAAATTTCATATTTTTCTCCTCAGAATGTCATAAGAACGAAAAATAAAATAATTCAATATGGCGACTGATGCCGAGCCTTAAGTGAAGTAAACACAGAAGCATGTTTGGACTGCTCAGGATTTTAACCTGGACCCTTAATATGCAGTAAAATAAGTAAGATAAGTAAGACATCTGTGGAGTGCAAGAGGCGTCTAAGTACAGTGCTATGTTGCCACACTGTGCAAAATAAAATGTCGTCGTACAACATTTTGCCACTGACATTTTAACCGAGGATTCGCGTGGTGTGCTTATGCGATTGTTTTTGGACATCCTGTATGCAGTCTACACATTTACAGAATGTCCCATAAGTCCGGTCTCATACGGCAAATAGAAATTGGTGAAATATGGAATGTTTTAATAGTGTTATATTGTAATGAAATGTTATTGGGATTAACAACATTACTACTACATGCCGCTCCATCCCGCCGACCATGTTACATCGTGTACAAAGCAATTTGAACCATCGCGTACGCATATGAAAAGTACATTGTGACCATAAATTTGGGCATTTTCGGTTTTTTAAGGCTCAGTTTCAGTCGCCATATTGAATTTTGTTATTTTTCGCTTTTTTTGAATTCTGAGAATAAAAACGTTAAATCAGCTACTATACCACAAGTTCTATTTACTTACAATACAAGCATGGCTATAGAGCTATTAATGTATAGTTAGGTCGCAATTTGTCGGGCAAATTATAAATAGAAAAAAATTTGTCACCCAAATTGCGGCGTAATTATATGTTAACAGTTAAATCTCAACGTCTGTACTGCAGCGAAATGTAAATAGAATTTGAGGTGTAAACGTGTATTTAATATTTTTCTTCTACAATTCTAAATGAGCAAAAAATAATAAAATTCAATATGGCGACTGAAACCGAGCCTTAAAGACACATGGAAGTGAACACGCTGCTGTTGTCTTACGCCTACAGACTACAACACTATTAAAACATTCCATATTTCACCAATTTATATTTTCCTTATGAGACTAGACTTATGGGACAACCTGTACAGACACGTTAAGTCCGCCTGGCACATCACTACGCACAAGATCCCAACAATCCGGTGACGACAGTCTTGAGGATCATCACGGGAATGTATTCGCTACCGCGTTTCGTTGTCGAGACGACGTAAATTATTCCGTAGATCACGCGTCTGCCCCTTTCCCCCGCGTCAGAGTTCATCGCACAGGTGGCGTGTGACGTCACTGCGCGGCTTAGCGCGGCCTTTGCTCGCTGGAGAATGCCGTGCGCCTCGCTTGAAACAAGCACATTACGTCACCGCGGGAGAACCGTGGGTTAGTCGTCTGTGACCGTGGGCGTGGCGTCTGCCCCGCCCGCCCGACTTCCTCGGCGGACGTCCCTCTTACTACTGCGCATGCACAGTTGAAAAAATAAAGCCAGCCGTGTTTCAAGTAGCAATTTTGGTCGAGGGTGCCGTGTAACACGCGCTTTAAATGCGCTGTAGTGTGTTCGTAAATACGATTTTTTTATTCAACTATCCCACATGTGCCCATTGTACCGACGTATGGAAATATAAGGTAAAGTAAGTGGACTTACGTCTCGTCGACAACCAGGTCATTAGAGGCGGCGACACAAAACTTGGTATAATTAGTAGATACAGGAAAACTTCGCAGGGTTCACTGTCATGTACACAGTAAAAAATATTTGTACATTTACAAGGAAATTCTTGTAACGTAATATCAGAACATTATCAGTCAGATAACAAAAGTAAGATAAACCTTTTTAAAGTGGTTACAAATATCGTAAACAACTTTGGGAAATAGTAAAATAATGCTAACGAGCAGATTTTTCGAATTGAAACAAAAAAGAACCTAGAAGACCTTTCACATTTTACAAAACATTTCGTACTTTCACAAAAAAATTTTTAGGAAACTAGTTTCCGAAAAATTTTTCGTAACACTACAAGAAATTATTGTACACTGAACCAGAAATTAGCTGTAAATATACAAAATTTGTTTGTAGATTTACAGAAATGTTTGTAAATATACAATGAAATTTGTAAATTTACAAGATTTTTGTAAATTTTACAAAATATTTTCGTTGTGTTACAAAAAACTTTTTTGGAAACTGGTTTCCTAACAACCTTTTTGTAAAAGTACAAAATTTTTTTTATCTGCTCACTGGCTGCTCGATGACGCTCTGATATGGGCCTGCATTTAGTTGCCTCTGTACAATTGGCTAAGGGGTATTGATCCCTACCACCTTGGATTTATCTGTTTCTTCTCGATAACTTGTGTTCCAGTCGATATCGCCAGTTTGGCGCGCTGTGAATAGAGGCGAATATGCTTCCCGTCGAGCGTGGTACTCTATGAAACAAAATTATTCTTACACAAAAATGTACATTGTACAATTTTTATTTTAGCCATTTTGCTTAAAAAAAAAAAAAAAAAAAAAAAAAAAAAAAAAAAAAAAAAAACATTTGTTTGATGTTCTTGCTCCTTTAAGGTTGTTCAAGTGGGGAAAAAACATAATTTTATATTTGTATGAAAAAGTGTTAGTTTTGTACACATTACTTGAGAGTACATATACCTCTAACGGAAAAAAATTAGCTCATCTAGTTTTTCCGTAATGGCACTTCAAAGTAAAAATTTGCGTATTTTTACTTCATACAAAACTTGGAAACCATTTAACATAAAGAAATGAAAAAAATCATATCAAAACTACGCGTTACTGTCTATGGCCTGTAGCATTTAAAACCCGTTACAAAAAATGTTTATGTTAAATAAAAAATTTCAAAATTAAAATTTTTTTTGGTACTTTTAGAAATTTATTTTAAACACAGAAATATTTTATAATGTGTTTGTATATGCTTCAAGCCGTAGACG